>JBBPNX010000307.1:0-23926 GCA_038091155.1 Harrya chromipes | reverse complement strand
CCGAATCGTTGTCGTCAATTTAGACTAGCAAGGTGTTTAGCTAGGTGCTTGGTCTAGATCCAGGGGACTGCCCTGTCTTTGCGATTCGTGAACTTGTCAGAATACCTCTCGACTCGGAGGAAGGTTATGTCGGGTTGATTGTTGGTGAGCCGGAGACGTATTCAGATCGGTGGGCGAAACAGTGGTCCATGAGGAAGAGTCTCTAATCATGTTGGATGACGACAATCCAACTTGAAACTTGAAAAGGGATTGATAATCTGGTCCGTATCAAAGCGAGTTTACCGAGTAATCGCGGGCCGGTGGTTCCAGTTGAGCACGGTAGCAACACCAATCACGGGGGAGGAAAAGCGTTCCAAAAATGATCATGACGCACTACCACGATCACTGCCGAACAAGCATATTACAGCGATCTACAGTAGTACCTGCCTGAATGAATAGCGTGGCAAGTCAATATTCGGGCTACTTTAGAGTGTGGATACTCATCCGCACCTTCATTTTTCGGATCCTACTCGCCGGCTCGATCCGGGTAGGCTTTTTTTGCAGGCGGCAGTGCCGCTCGGTGCCATGTAGAAACTATAGGGATTCAGATGTTCAGGATGCCACACGAGAATCCACTAGTGTCCAAGACATTTAACTCCGTGGACGCGAGGGCGTGGGCGACACGTACATCTAATCTATCTAACAATAATTCAACCCGACAGGTTGTTATGATCCCAGAAAACCCTTACCGGATCATGTCATGGTTGCGCACCGCGTATTTCAATACCAGGTCTACCTGAAACGAGTCGAGGCTAAGTCAGTACATATTGGCTTCAAACACACATGTTTATCTCAGCCAGCATCGGATTATTTCGGCTCCATTCGTATTCACCATCCGGACGTCCGAGCCGATCGGCAAATAGTGGGAGGACGTTCAAATTTCATTCTCCGCCGTGATCGAATTCACCCGGGATCGCTTTCGCTCATTCTCACTCACACACATCGTAGCATCCACAAGCTGTCCTACTACTCGGAGCACCCATCCAGAACCCAACGAAACATTCCGTCTGCGACTGTTCCGCTGGATTTCAGGACGTAGGGCTTCGAATGAGGCTTACAGGTGACCGATGCGGGTCATGATCTGAACGATGACAAGTATTGGGATGGTTATGTCAAACCAAACCATGCTGCAGTCGCCCAGAAAGTTTTTGGGTCCAAGGCTTGTGTCTCTGAGAGGTGCGTCTGGGGCACATGGGCAGGTAATGGCGGGATCCCCCCATCCATCCTAACTTGTTTCTCAGATCGTCGATCGGAAACTGGAAGAGCCTTGCACTGAGTCTTTACTCCGGACGAACTCGAGCTCGTTCTCGCCATTTTAATAATGTTCGTCATCAGATCTTCATCTCTCACCGTCCGTCGTCACAAGTGTCCCATCGGGTGTACCGATCATCATCGATCGCTGTGATCATATGCTCCAGAAAAATGAATTCTTCTTCCGCGCCTCGAAATCGATGGATCGGTCACATCGATAAACCACCCAAGCATCTTCTACACTCTCCTGTCTGTTGGTGATCCTTGCGAAGCGTTTGGCACGATATGCTATACTCATTTGTGCTTCGTCCGAGTCCCATAGTTTCGGTACGTTCAGTTCATCGCCCTTCGCGAGCTTGTCTCCTTTACCAGGAAAATCAGAGTTTCCGTCTTGCACCCATCGGAACCTTCCATATGTTCCGCGGGGCCCCCAAGACGCGTAACTCTGAACGAGGCTTTTATAAACTAGATCATGATTTGCGCACTACTTGGGCTACGTTGAATTGAACGTCGTAGGGCTTACTTAGATGTCCAAGGTCTGAGGGATGTGAGAACTACGCGCCCAAAATCTCTTGTGTTGCGGTTGGGTTCTCGTACTCACCACACACTCACGGATCTTTGATCTCTCACATTACTTTTTTCACTCACAGTTGGGCTGAGCTAGGATCATCCTCGCCTCTCCAAAGAAGGACGATGCTGTCGATGTGGCCAACCACTTCTATTAATTCTCACCCAACCCCTGCCTTGATGGGCAGAGTTTCCGTTTTTGACCCAGTGAGATTTCCTCGCATGTTTTGCGAGGTCTCAAGACAGAGGCTATTCTAAGCGAGGCTTTTTTCAGAGCTGCATCATAATCTATCGGGACTGTATCAAATAAATGTCATTGGACGGACCAGGCCCGAGACCTTGAGAGGTGCGTACGAGCCCATCAACCCCCTTGTCATGGACGCGCTTTTCGTACTCACTATACACTTGCAGGTTTACAGTGTCCATATTGATTATCCATTACAAGAAAAGAGGAGTCACTGGAGTACGCTCTCAGCGATGGATGATCGATACACCCGGCACTCGGTCTTTTCGTCGACTTGACGTTGAGGGTTGGTCATCTTTCCGATCATCCCACCATTGCGAGGGAAAGTGAAAAGAGTAGAAATGCGACTGTCAAAAACCCATTGATTCTGAACACGTCCACAACTGTCATGATACATCGTCTGAAGCTTGTTTGTTGCAGGTTCGTATGCGTTCTCCGAGAGTCCTGTCTCCGTCTCTCTCACTCCAGAAAGCGAACCTTTGAGCAATGATGAAGCACGATTACATACTACTATGTATACAATGTAGATCATGAATGCATCAAGGTGTTTTCATACGTTACGTCGTGATCCCCACACTTCCTCATCCTCCCTCGCCATTACCATTAGGCCTAGGCTCCTGTCGAAACGGCTTCGAAATACCCCCCCCCACGCGCGCCATCAGATTGTTAATGAGGGTCTCGGACCTCCCATACGAAAAAGATATGCCAACACGTCCGTCAAATCGGGCTCTCGTCACCCAAGAGCGCCAACAGTGTAGGTCTATGAACCCTGCCCAACCTCTTTTGCAAAGTCTGAGCTCTCTCAGAAAGGTTTTGCCTCTCTGGAACGCATGAACAGGACCTTGACGCGATCTGAGGGAGTGACATTCATGGTCATGGCATCAAAACATTCTGTCTGTAGCGACGGCGCGCCTGACAAGGTCCTGGGATGCGAGCACCGATGAGAAAGGCGATTGTGAAACGAGTTCTGGACAAAGATATGAGTCAACCGCTCTTAGTGAGGACCCGAGTAAACATAGACGCCTGCATAAAAACCGATATGAATGGGAACGTGTTTGCAGTGCGCACCGGCGTAAACCGAAACACTTTTTTTTCTTGACGCTCTCGAACCACCACCACAGAAGATGTCGCAGACCATTGACAAGACTGGTGGGTAGCGGTACAGAAGATGGATTGGATGATGCTGACAACTCTGCAAGACGACGGAATGCTCCTTGACACGGGCAATGGTTGGCCTGTGTGGGCAGTCGCATTCTCGCCCGATGGGACGCATCTTTTGAGTGGAAGTACGGAGGAAATCCAACGATTTCGACTGGCAGACCAACTAGAAACAGCAAAGCAGACGGGGATGGACGTGAACGGCATGTCAATATCGGGGGATGGCAAATGGGTCACCTATGGTACGCAACAGGGGGCGAGCGTCTGGGATGTGGAACTGCGGGAGAAGGTCTGTGATGTCGAGGGCGGGAACTCAGTGTGGGCAGTGGATGTGTCGCCCGATTCGACCCGATTCGCGACAGGAACATATGAAAAGACAGCAAGCATATGGGAAATATCGACGGGCGAGCAACTGGTCGGTCCAATCAAATTCGACAAAGGGGTGACAGGAATCCGATTCTCTCCTACTGGCGAGCAAATTGCCATTTCCACTGGTGGCCCAGTCTGCATCTTGGACGGTCACACGGGAGACAAAGTCATCACAATCGAGACCGAGACACCAAATTACGACATACGCACCCCGCTTGCATGGTCCAATGACGGACGGAAAATCATCATCTCTTGTGAGACCACCAAAGTCAAGTCATTCAACACTTTGACGGGATCACTTCTCGCCGAGTCGCAGGCCATAGATGGAGACGATATTGTGTCCATTGCCCTAGCTGCCAATGGGCAATTTATTACCGCCTACGCGAACAGCTCGATTTCATTCTTGGACGCATCCACTCTCACCCGAATTGGACCTGGCATCAAGGAGGATGTCCGCATACGGTCGATCGCGCTCTCCTCGGATAGTACCCATCTCGCCACTGGACGAGTGGACGGGAAAATTGCCATTCGGAGCCTCAGCACCGTCATTCCGGAGTTCGTTGGCCCTGTGAGTGTTCGTGCGTGCGTTGTACTCGCCAGCCAACAACTCACTCTTCATCAGGTATCCACTGTCGAGGAGCCAGAGCGAGATGCCTCGGGTAGCGACGAGAACTCTGACGCGGTACGACTTTGTCATTTCGTCGTCGCCACGCATCTGACAGTCTCGTACCAGCCATCTAGTCGCCACAACTCTGGACCTGACAACGCAGACAACGACATCGATCTCCTCGAGGTACCAGCTCATTTGTCTCTTTCCATGCCAATTCTGACGACACTATAGTTCGAGGTACCGTCCAGCGCACCCGCCCCTGCATTCGACTATGACCAGGTTCGTGACTGCCTTCTTATTTGTTTGCTTGCGTGTTAACATTTCCCAGCCACCATCCCCCACGTCCTCTGTTCATCCTCAGGTGGACGACGTACCATCGCTGGAGGTGTCACATCCAATATCACCATCATCGTCTGCTCTACCGCCGGTGATCTCACCTCCGGAGATGCGTCCAGAGGAGCGTTCTGACATCGTCGACTCATCCAAGGGCCAGCCAACATTCAGAAAGTGGTTGAAGAAATTTGGGAGGAGTACCGAGGACCGAGCCGGTCAACATCTTGCAAACCCTAGTTCAGCCGCCGACCGAATCGTTTCGCCGTCACCATCACGAAACAAGCCCCCGCGCAACCAGCGTTCGACAATGGCCGCTCAACGGGATAGGGTGAGTACCTTTTTTTTGACCCACGATCGACGCGCAGCGTATCTCATAACATCTGTAGCGAACGTATGTCGCACCCAGCGGCGAAGAACGATATAGTTTCTTCGCGCTTTTGCTGCAAAGACGACCGCGATCGACTCAGCCTGTCGTAACCCCAATTCTTTATGAACCACCGCCAGACGATGCTCATGCCGACAATGCTCAAGATCCTAACACCCAAGCAGTTCCTGTGCGTCCTTTTTCTTTCAATGCCAGGGTGAATCAGCTCACATCCCATTAGCCACTCCCAGTGAACGATCCGCCTCAGCCTTCGGCCGGTGGTGGTGTTCCCGAGACGGTGAGTACGCTTTCCTCCAGCCGTTATTGCAAACTTAGACGGCGGAATAGTATGTGCCAGTTCCAGCTGGGGTTGGAGATACTTTTAGGGTCTCGTTCTCGCTACCAAGATGCACGTTCTGCGTCCCATCAAGTAGGGGAGATGGGACGCATTGATTCAAGGCGAGTTCTGATCGTGGGCGTCATTCATGACGAGAATATTCTCTTGCCTCTAGCATGCCTATTAGTGACGGGTCATGTCGATTTCCGGGGTAAAGGTTCTGTATTCATGTCTTGTTTTGCAAACCCGCGCGCCAATTGAGTCCCTAGTGATTTGGTCGAAAGTCCAGTAGCACATTCTCCGTCAGTTGGTCCATCCCGTGCGCACATACACGCAAGACGAAACGCACAAAGAGCTTGTTCTGCGTGCCCGCGAGCGAGTTGTTGCGCTCAAAAAACGAAAAGCCTATAAGCAACCCACCACTGGCAGCGACATTGAGGGTGGTCTTGGCCATCGAGTACGTTGGACTCCGCCAATGATGCACGAAATTACGCACAAGGAGCGTTCAGACTTGATACACCCACGGCGTGTTCACCATCCCAATGTCTGGGCCGATCGGCAAACAGAGAGGGAGGACGTTCAAATCTCATTCCCCGCCGTGACCAGTGGGATCAACTCAGCATCCCCAACTTGCCTACTACTCGCGGAGTCGCATCCCGAACCCAGCGGAACATTCTGTCTGCGATTGTTCTGCGGGATTTCAGGACGTAGGGCTTCGAATGAGGCTTACAAGTGACCGATACGGGTCATGATTTCAACGATGACAAGCGTTGGGGTGGTTATGTCGATCCAAATCGTTCTATAGTCGCTCAAAAAGTCTTTTGGCCCAAGGCTTGTGTCTCTGAGAGGTGCGTCTGGGGCACACGGACAGGTAATGGCGGGATCGTCCCATCCTAACGCGATTCTCAGATCGCCGATCGGAAGCTGGAAGAGCCTTGTAGTGACTTTACTCTGGGCGAGCTCCTCGTTCTCACCATTTTCATAGGATTCTTCGTCAGATCTTCATTATCCGCTGTCACAGGTGTCCCATCGGGTGTACCCATCACCATCGATCGCTGCGATCATATGCTCCCGGATTCTTTTTCCGCGCCTCGAAATTGATGAATCGGTCACATCGATAAACCACCCGAGCATCTTTTACACTCTCCTGTCTGTTGGCGATCATTGCGAAGCGTTTGGCACGACATTATCTTGCCATACTCATTTGTGCCTCGTCTGAGTCCCATAGTTCCTTAATGTTCAATTTATCGCCCATCGCTCATCGTGTTTACGGGTTCGTTCTGCAGGCTTCGCGAACCTGTCTCCCTTACCCCTTCCAGGGAGGAAAAAATCAGAGTTTCCGTCCTACGCCCACCTGAACCTGCCACATGTTTCGCGGGGCCACCAAGACGCGTAACTCTGAACGAGGCTTTCACAAACCGGATCAGGATTTACGCACTACTTGGGCTACGTTGAATTGAATGTCGTAGGGCTTACTTAGATACCCAAGATCTGAGGGATGTGGGAATTACGCACAAGCGTCTCTGCCCCAGATCTCTTTTGTTGCGGTTAGGTTTCTCGTACTCACCACACCCTCACGAGATCTACCCGCCTTTTCGGCCCATTACCGTCCATCGCAAGCGTTCCGCCGATCTTCGATCGCCAGGACCATACCATCTAACATTACTTTTTCATTCACAGTTGTGGGCTGAGCCAGGCTCATTCTCGCCTCTCCAAAAAAGGACGACAAGGCTGTCGATGTGGCCAACTACTTCCAATTACTCTTACACAACCCACACACAACCCTGCCTTGATGGGCAGAGTTTACGTTCGTGACCCAGCGAGATTTCCCCGCATGTTTTGCGAGGTCTCAAGACGTGTCACTCTGAGCGAGGCTTTTTTCAGGGCTGCATCATAATCTGCGGGATTTATCGAATAAATGACATTGGACGGACACACCTAGACCTCTGAGAGGTGCGTACGAGTCCATCAATCCCCTTGTTATGGACGCGCTTTTCGTACTCACTATACACTTGCAGGTTTACAGAGTGTCCACGTTGACTCTCCATTGCAAGGAAAGAGGAGTCATTGGCATGATTCCGAAGAGTACGATGTCGGCGATGGATGAGTGATACACTCGGTCTTTTGTCGACTTGTCGTTGAGAGTAAGGATCCTAGTATCTCATCGACGTAGTGGTCATCACTCCGATCATCCGACCATTGTGAGGGAAAAAGAGAACTTGAAGAGTAGGAATGCAACTGTCGAAAGCCCATTGATTTTGGACGCGTCCACAACTGTCATGATACATCGCCTGACGTGTTAAACAATGAATCAAGGTGTTTTCATGCGTTACCGTACGTCGTGATCCCCATGTTGGTCATACTTCCTCATCCGAGGAGTCTCTCATTCTCTCCTTCTCGCCATCACCATTAGGCCCAGGCTCCTGTCGAAACGACTTCGAAATACCCCCTGCGCGCGCGCGATCAGATTCTTAACGAGGGTCTTGGACCTCCCATACGACCGAATACGATACAGATACGCCAACACGTACATGGCGCAGACCCGTCAAAATCGGGCTCTCGTCACCAAAGAGCGCCAACAGTTTAGGCCTAGGTCCCCGAGAGACACGTCGCTTTGTCATGAACCCCTGCCCAACATCTTTTGCAAAGTCTGAGCTCCCTCAGAAAGGGTTTGCCTTTCTGAAACGCACGAACACGACCTTGACGCGATTCGAGGGAGTGATATTCATGGTCATTTCATCAAAATATCCTGTCTATAGTGACGGCGCCTGACAAGGTCCTGGATGATTGTGAAACAAGTTCTGTACACCTGGGAGGACCGCTCTTAGTGAGGACCCGAGCAAGAATAGGCGCCTGCATAAAAAATCGATATGAATAGGAACTTGAACGTGTTTGCAGCGCGCACCGGCGTAAACCGAAACACCTCTCTTCTTGACGCTCCCAAACCACGACCGCAGAAGATGTCGCAGACCAAGACTGGTGGGTAGTGGTACAGAGGATGGATTGGATGATGCTGACAAGTCTGCAAGACGATAGAATGCTCCTTGACACGGGCAGTCGTTGGGAAGTGTGGGCAGTCGCATTCTCGCCCGATGGGAAGCATCTTTTGAGTGGAAATACGGTTGAGATTCAACGATTTCGACTGGCAGACCAACTAGAAGCAAACCAGACGAGAATGATGGACTGGGACTTGAACGCCATGTCAATATCAAAGGATGGTCGATGGGCCACCTGTGGTACGATACGAGGGGCGAGCGTTTGGGATGCAGAACTGCAGGAACAAGTCTGCCGAGTCGAGGGTAGAAAAAGGGTGCAGGCAGTGGATGTGTCGCCTGACTCGACACGATTTGCAACAGGAACTTTTGAAAAGACAGCAAGCATATGGGAAATGTCGACGGGCGAGCGAGTCGTCGGTCCACTCGAATTCACCAACGCGATCAACGGCGTCCGATTCTCTCCTAATGGCGAGCAAATTGCCATTTCCACTTGTATTGGCCCGATCCACATCTTCGACAGCCATACGAGAGACAAAGTGATCACAATCGAGACCGAGACACCAAATAACGTTGCACTCACTCCGCTTGCGTGGTCCGACGACGGTCGGAAAATCATCGCCGCTTGCGATGACAACAAAATCAAGTCGTTCGATGCTTCGACGGGATCGCTGCTCGCCGAATCGCAGGTCATAGACGATGCCGATCTTGGGTCCATAGCCCTAGCTGCCAATGGGCAATTCATTACTGCCTGCGCACACAACTTGATTTTATTCTGGGATACATCCACTCTCGCCCGAATTGGACCTGTCATCGAGGAGGACGTCAAAATACGATCGATCGCTCTCTCCTCGGATAGTGCCTGTCTCGCCACTGGACGAGGTGACGGCAAAATTGCCATTCGGAGCCTCAGCACCGTCATTCCAGAGTTTGTTGGCCCTGTGAGTGTTCGTGCGTGCGTTGTACTCGCCAGCCAACAACTCACTCTTCATCAGGCATCCACTGTCGAGGAACCAGAGCAAGCCAGTCGGCATACAACCTCGAGTAGCGATGAGAACTCTGACGCGGTATGACTTTATCATTCCGTCGTCACCACAATCCATCTGACAGTTTCGTACCAGCCATCTAGTCGCCACAACTTTGGACCCGACGACATCGATCTCCTCGAGGTACCAGTTCACCATCTCCTTCCAAGCCCATTCTGACGACATTCTAGTTCGAGGTACCGTCCAGCGCACCTGCCCCTGCATTCGACTATGACCAGGTTCGTGACTGCCTTCTTATTTGTTTGCTTGCGTGTTGACATTTTCCCAGCCACCATCCCCCACGTCCTCTGTTCATCCTCAGGTCGATGACGTACCATCCGTGGAGGTGTCACATCCAATACCACCACCATCGTCTGCTCTACCGCTGGTGACCTCCCCTCTGGAGATGCGTCCAGAGGACTGTTCTGGCATTGTCGACCCATCCAAGAGCCAGCCAACTCTCGGAAAGTGGCTGAAGAGGATTAGAAGGAACGCGCAGGACCGAGCCAGTCAACGTTCCGTAAACCCTAGTTCAGCCGCCAACCCAATCATTTCGCTGTCACCATCACGAAACAATCCCCCGCGCAACCAGCGTTCGACGATGGCCGCTCGACGAGCTGAAGTGAGCATCGTCTTATTTTTTTTTGACGAACGATCAATGTACAGTATCTCATAATATCCTTAGCGAACGTATGTCGCGCCCAGTGACGATGAACGATATAGTTGGTTCACGATTTTGTTTCGAGGGATCCCGCGACAGACTCAGCCCGCTGCAATCCCAATCCCTTATGAACCACCGCCGGATGATTCTCATGTCGATAATGCTCAAGATCTGGCAGTTCAAAATGAAGCAAATCCTGTACGTCCCTTCTCTTTCAATAGGTGGATTACGTCGTCAATAGATGACATCCCATTAGCCACCGCCAATGAACGATCCGCCTCAACCCACGAGCGCAGGGGTTCCTGTGACGGTGAGCGTACTTTCTTCGAGCTCGCATCCAGAAATTTACGACAGCGGATTAGATTCAGACACTTCCCGTCAATACTAGTAGCAGAGCTAGATTTTCGTGCTCGGTACCAGCATGGGTGGTATGCTACCGTTGTGGTAGCATAGAGGAAACGCCTTGATTGTGGTAGGGTCAGGTGGCGACCTTGGACTGTAGGCATCATTTTCTCGCCTCCTGCATCCTTACGAGGCACGGGCCGCGTCGATTGTCGGTATAGGGATTCACATGCGGCATTCCTTGCAGTGTTTCACTTTCGCTTTACGCTACGCGCCTATAACTTATTACAATGCGGATTAGAGAATGAATCGAGAGTGCTTTCTTGCGTTGCGTCATGATCCTCTTGGTCACATCTCTTCGTCCTCCCCAGGCGAGTCACTCATCTTCTCCTTCTCGCCGTCACCATTAGGCCTCGATCCCCGTCGAAACGGCCTCAAAATCCCCCCTGCGCGCGACATCGATCTCCCAACGACGGCCTTGGACCTTCCATACGATGGAATCCGGAAAAGATACGTAAACACGTATATGGCGCAGACCTATCACAGCCGAGATTCTCGTCAGCCAACCGTGTCGCCAACGTCGCCACGAATACTCACATTGAACGCGATAAACGCGCAAAAAAAGCCCACGTTCCGCCACCGATGGACGTGATAGATGTTGAACTGGCGAGCCAGCCACGCATCGGCCGTTCTCGAGGAGCAGTATAGACAATCCGATCTCCCGTCTGGGTTGTTGAGGTACCCGCCTGCACTGACGACGTACGGCTCGAGGTAGGACGCGCATGAGAAGCCCGAGGGGGGTTGGGTCACGGTGTACTCTTGTGGCGCACATTGGACGGACTGGCCTTGGAGAACTGCACAAGAACGTCGCGCACGTTAGACACGATCGACTCATGTACATGGAGAGATTCGAGTAAACTTACTCTGTGATATCAACCCCTCGTTGAGGTACGTGTACGGTGAGACCCGGTACATCCACTGCCACCACCCGAGCTACGAATATGGCTGGACGACGCCATCGAACGTCAAAACGAACGAGAACAAGAAACTGAACAGAATCCCTGCAATCTCGGCCGTGGGACTCATCGCAGCAGCAGCCTGCCCGACGGTGGTGTAATACGCAGGGAAGAGGACGCCGAGCATGAGATACGTGTATCCGGCTCGGTCCGTCGGGAACCCGACCGTCCAGTACCAGCAAAAGAAGAAGAGGGTTGACCCAATGATGTTCCAGGGGAGCTCGACGAGGATCTGGGACGTGACGAGCGCGGGCCAGGAGTAGATTCTACTTGGGCGTTCGCGGACCTCATAAACGTTGCAGAGGTTGAGGAAGATAACTTGGAGCTGATTTGCGAGCGGTGCGCTCAGAATCAGTGCCATGAACACAGCCTAGATAGCACATTCTCCGTCAGTTGGTCGATCCCATGCGCACATACACACGAGACGAAACGCACAAAGAGCTTGTTCTGCATGCCCGCGAGCGAGTTGTTGCGCTTGAAAAACGAAAAGCCGATAAGCAGCCCACCAACGATATTGAGGAGTGTCAATGTCCCTTGTGATACGCGCCGCCTCGGAAGAGTTGGTCCAGATGTCGTGCCAGTCAACCTTGCTGGTCGCTGTTGCACCGGCGCCGATGACGTCGAGAATAAATTCAGCCCTATGATAATGAGAGATACTGTGAGTGCCGAGTGGTAAGTGAACTGGATGACACGTACGGGTTTTCCTCGGCTCCACAAGCACGCGATCCGTTCCTATCGAAATACTGGATGAGTGTCGTAGCCCTGGGCCCAACATCATCAAAATAAACTGTTTCGCCGCCCTTGCGCAACAACAGTAACCGGTCAAACACCTGGAAAAGCTCTGCAGAGGGCTGTTTACCGTAACGGAACCCGCAATCAGCACGTGTTGTACATTTTCGAATAGAATTGGTGGACAGTGCCAACCTGATGGATCTGAAGTTGAGAAAAACGATGTGGACACATCAGCAATTGATGAACGCCGTAGCCAAACAAGAACGCACGTGCAAAGAATCGCCTGCCCGCTATCTGCCAGGTCCCGTAGAAACGAGATGATCGCCCATGCACTTTGCGAGTCCAGACCTTACTATAATGCTGCGCCACATGACTGACAACGAGGGCAGGTATTGTCGAGGTGACCATGGACTACGCTGCCATTGGCGCCGCAGCGAGAAGGGAGGTGGCTGGCAATGCAACCATTTACACAAATGTACCAGAAACGATACAGTGAATGCTAAGTATCTTCTCGAACTAAGTATCTATAACTGGCACGAGGTATCCTTGTTGTGTAAGGCATAGTATACAAATCTCTGCCAAGTCACCAGAAGTACCTTGCACCTCTCAGGTCCTTGAAGTAGGCGCATTGCGTGAATGAAACCATCCTGATGAAACAGAGAATACGACACGTAACTTGAATGTACGTTTCTGACGACACGCGAGGGGCTGAGAGGAATTTGCCGCAGAAAGCGCTCACAATGAAGGTTGCAATTGAAAAACGCTGGAGGGTTCGGATCGCGTGAGCACTTAAACTTAGTAGTGATCATTCTCACCTCGTAGTACGCATCAGAGCATCTGCGCGCCATCCCACTACTGCCTCTATAAAGAGGTCGCTCCAACAAACGGTGCAGAATCTTAACGGTCTCGAGCTATTTCACTGAAGGCGAAAAAAAGGTAAGCGTGAGATTGAACACATGGCATACTATTTTGTACTTCTTAACGTGATACAAAGACTCGTCAGATAGAAAGTTCTGGTTGTATTGCCGAAAGTGAAGCGTTTCAAATGTGTCTGAAAGCTCGCTGAGACCAAGTAAAACTTGTCGATCCGCCCGATCGAGTTATGTCGCGATACCAGGACGGGACCGCGTGCATGCCTTCGTTCTGCTAGCCGAAGCAGAATTAATGTCCGTCTGAATACCTCTAGGCTAGGGGCCTTGAGTTCTTCTTCCCACCGCACGTAGAACATAGTGTCGGGGGTCAGGCGATCGAGACCAGAATGGAGGCCGTCGCAAGGTGATATGAGTGGCTTCATGAGTCAATCATTGGTCTGAGTCATGTCATGGTGGGCGATCGTGTGGTCGCCAAAACGCGCGCAGGGACATGGCCCCACCGTCGTACGGTTGGGAAATAGTTCCCCCCCTTCGACGATGCCAACCCCGATTCATGGGGCGTACAACACGTGATGCATCCCGAGCTGGGCGAGCCTGTGTTTGCGACGTGGTATACGTCCGAGGGCGTCCGGTCGGCCGCGGCGGTGTTATTGGGGTGTGAGACCGAGGCGCTGCAGATGGGTGAGTGGGATCACAACACGGTGACCGTCCATAGCCACTGAGCGTGGCTTGCAGAGCTGTTTAATTTGCTGATCAATCCGCTGAACCATGATTTTGCGTTACGATGACATCGGGACGACGTACGGGAGGACGCAAGTGCTGAGGAAGAACGTACGGCACTTGCGTCGTGGTCGCATGGGGTATGTCCCAATATCTTGCCCATCGCCTTTTTGCCCTGGCGTCGTCCGTTCGCCACGGTGCTGACTGGATCGTCTGCTTCAGGCACAATGGAATACGTGAGCGCACAAAAACGTCGCAGTCGTGCCCGACAAATTATCCATCTGCACAGCGCGCTCTACGAAGACGCCTGTCTCTACCTCGTTCCCAAGTCACACAAGGTACCGAGGACGACCGAACAGCGGGCCCACTCGATGACCCAAGACCCGCCCCAAGACCCGCTTGCCATGCCTGGTGCGATTCGACTGACTCTCCAACGCAAGTTCCTCGTTCTCTCCAGGAAACCATGTCTGACGCCCAACCCCGCAGCCGGGGAAACCGTGTTTTACAATTCCAACATTCTGCACTGTGCCACGTATGACGCTAGTCAGCGTCGCGCGACGCTCCATGCGACCATGGGTGATACCCGCGGCGGATCGGTGCGTGCGCGCAACGTGCTCCAGCATGGGCTGCAGTGGATGAAGGAGCCGCGATTCCGGGAGACGCTCGATGAGGCAGGGCAGAGAATGCTCGATGCGCTGGTCCAGATGCAGAACAGCGTCAAGGGCGACGTGGGATACTCGCTCAGTGGTTAGTAGATCAACATGACAAGGAGATGATACTGGCCGAGTCGCACCGTGTAGACTAGTTTTCACGAAAACAATCATTTCACTCAAGAGGAAATACTTTCTCGCAATGCATTGGCATTGAGTGATAGATCGGGTATAGTGAACCAACAAATGTCCCCTCGAGCTGGCGTCACATTCCCGGAACGGTGTCTCGTATGAGCTCGTTCCCGACAAGGTCCAGCAACAACACAAGGATCACTGGCTCGCGGGAGGAAATACGAACCCCTTGTTTCCAATCGGACTCCACCCCTCTGACCGCTCATCCGCACGAATCAAACTCGCAATGCTCGCCGTATGCCGATGCATCCTCCCTCCCGACTTCTTGGGCACCACGTACTGCCTCACAGGTTCCTGTCCCGTACGATCCGGATTTGGCGACCGATACAAAATAGGCTGGTCCTGCTCCGCCTCGTCCGAAAAATCCACCGACTCGGCCGTATCGCTCGCAAACTCGTCCAACCCCACCGGACGTCTCGCCTCAAGGTCGTACTGCTCATACTTGGACCGCCCACCGTGTCCACCCTTCCCACGCAGCTCATCCGGCATGAACAAGTAGAAAAACGCCGTGGCGAGACACGCTCCGCCGACGACGTCGATGAGGTAGTGGTGTGTGAGGTACATGGTGCTCCAATACAGCACCCCGACGTACGTCCACACATACCGCGCCGTGCCGTCCCAAAAATGGGTGATGAACAGCGCGCCGAGGGTTGCCCAGCCGGCGTGGAGGCTGGGAAAGGCGCCAAACACGAGGGGGGAATTGGAGAACGCGGTTTGGTAGCCGTCGCCGCCAAAGAGGGCGTCAATCCGGGCGAGGCCGCCGGGGGAGCCGGGGACGTCGTAGGTGGCGGGTGTGAGGCCGTAGATGACTTCGTACCAGGGTGCTGCGCAGGGGATTAGGATCTGGATGAGGACGGCGGTGAGGTTCATGTAGCCAAAGGTCCTGGCCCAGGTCTTGAGGGCAAGAGGGGGGCGGAAGAGCCAGAGGGAGAGGGAGAGGACGAGTGGGTAGGTGTAGTGGATGACGCCGTATGGGAGCCAGGCGATGATGTCGAGGATGGGATGGGTGAAACGGGTGAGGATGTCGGAGATGTTGGCACCGTATAGAACGGATTCTAGGGTGGGGAGGAGGACGACGTGGACGGCGGGGCGGAGATCAGAGGGTATAAAGCGGTTCGTGTAGAATGCGAGGAGCCATGCAAAGAGTGGGAGGAAGAATTGGGAGGTAAAGGGGATGAGGAGGGCAGTAGCGTAGAGGATGGGAATGAAAAGCTTGGAGGGGAAGGATGGAACCCCCATGATGGTAGGCCAAAACATGGCAAGAATTATATGAAAAATGTAGATGGCATCAGACTTTACGAATGCATGTGCTTGGAGACGTGTGATTGTTTCTACAGGCGAAAAGGACTTGTCGAGACGACCGACTGCGGTGGCAAACGCGGTCGAAACGGTTCGCAATGGACCGACTGCGCTCGTGCGGAATACCATTTTTTGAATACTGAGGTAGGGTAGAATGCGTTGGTATAGGGTCCGGCCAGTCGTAAGGATTACTATGAGTATGACTCCGAGTCGACGAGAGTGACAGTCTAGCATTTCGAGTCCTTGATTAACTAGAGACGTGCTAGTCAGATTCACCGCTCACCAAAGATGTCTAATATCACTGAAATGGAACGGCCAGTGCGCCGCAGCTGGAGCTGGAGCTGGTGTGTACCGTCCAGCTGGCAAAATGGTCAACTTGAAGATGTGAAACGAGTTCGTGGGAATCCCCAGCAAGATCATCATTGACGGTGACCATGACCGCTGCGCATAAAAAAAAAAGACAATCAGGACTGGCGCTCGACTACCACCATCCCATCTTGCTCGTTGCGCCAACAACCCGGACGGAGACGACGGTACCCGCCCGATGGTCACGATCTGGTTGATGGTCTTGGAGAGAGCTTAATAGCGGGTATTCAACATCCTCCACATCCGTCAATCCTATTTACTGACCAGAACCGCCCACCAGCGTGAATTCTTTCGTCTCTATGGCAAGTGCTACAGGAGGATGTCCCCAGCGTTCCCAGTATGGTCGCGTGAACTTTCTCCCAGCTAACACGAAATATTAATAACCCTCCGGCGTCTTTCACTTTGATCCACCATACCACCACCATACTCGAGGAATGTCTATCCTCAAACGATTCGCCCTTCTCCAAGACCTCTACCTATCGCTCCATTTCGCGTTTTGGCCCACGTTTTGGCAAATATGGGCCTGCCCTTCTCTTCTCCTGCGCCCCAGAGAAGTTTCACGCATCTTCATGTCTCATGTTTGGACTGCCATTGGCACTAGCATAGACGGGAACAACGTCGAGCTAAAGACCTCTCTCATCACCCAGAATGCATACGGTATCGTCCTTGACCTTGGTGCAGGTGAGGCCTCACTCGCTCCCAAAACCATGCCACGTGCTCATCCCATATCAAGGGCACGGTCACGCAGCTAAATACCTCGATACCACTCGCGTGACCAAATACGTCGCCCTCGAGCCCAACGTTCACATGCACGACGAAATCCGCCGTGCCGCGCAAGCAGCCGGGTTCAACGAGTCATCCGGCACCTTTCTCGTCCTCTCCTGTGGCGCCGAGGATACGACCTCAATTCTCACATCGCTGGGTGGCTATCAGCCCGTCGACACCATCGTGTCCGTGTTGACCCTTTGTTCGGTGCCCGAGCCTGAAGAGACCATCAAATCACTCGCTACGGAGGTACTCAAGCCTGGTGGCCAGATCCTCTTCTTTGAGCACGTTCGGAATCCGTTGCCTCATGTGGCTTGGTGGCAATCGTTTTGGTCGCCGATCTGGGCATTGGCCTTTGATGGGTGTATCATGGATCGCCCGACGCACGTGTGGGTCCAGCAAGTCGGCGGGTGGGCGAGCGAGGAATTAACCGGGGTAGAGAACGAAGATAAGGAACATCTATTTTGGCACCGTGTAGGGAAATTTATTAAGGCTACGTGACGGAAACGCGCTTGCAGCGTGTCGGTCGATTGTACCTCTCACGTGTCATCTAGTTTGAAATGCCCTTCGTTCTACTAGTCTCGTTCATGGTCCAAGGCTTACCCGTCGTTTTGTGGAGTCTAGGAAATTGATTGTAGAAAGTTCAACTGCTGGTGAACTGACTCGGTCATGATGCATGATAAGTGTTATGGGAAGTACATCGTTGTAAGGCTTTTGATCGCCGATCAAGTATGACACACTGAGGGGCCTGTTTTAGCCCCTCTTTTCTTCAAAACAATGCGCCTGTCTCTAACTTCAAGGATCCCATCTTTGAAACACCATGTCTGACTCCACCAGGTGCGTTTGACGATTTTCGTTTGCTATGAACAAGGACCTCCCAGTCATATGTACATCCCACCAGCAGGTTCCAACAGTTCGAAACGCTGCAGCTTCACGCTGGTCAAGCACCTGACCCCGCTACGAATGCCCGGGCAGTGCCCATCTACGCCTCGACCAGTTTCGTATTCAAAGACTCGGCAGTAGGTTGGACGACGTTACCACGAGGCGAGGCGCTGATATACGTTAACTGATCATACAGCAAGCAGCGGACATTTTCGGTCTGAGGTATGTTAGGAACCACCGTCTAGGTACCCTAACTGACTTATCGACAGGACGTTTGCGCACGCTTATTCGCGCATTAGTAATCCCACCGTCGTACGTTTCCTGTCACACTCCCATGCGCAGTTCTGCGGCTCATCTCATCGCACCAGGATGTATTCGAGAAGCGTATGGCGGCACTGGAGGGCGGTGTAGCAGCCCTCGCCACGGCATCTGGCCAAGCCGCTCAATTTCTGGCGATATCTACGATTACAGAACCGGGGGATAACATTGTCTCCACGTGAGTAGTCGCGTCCAAAAAAGAGAACTTGTGCTCAACATGACGGATAGATCTTATCTGTATGGAGGGGTACGTCCACACTATTCGTGCGGCTCGGCCTAATTCACGTTCGTTGCAGACGTATAACCAGTTCAAAGGTATATATCGACCTGCCGTACAGACGCGTCGTTGAAAGCTTTCCCAACAGTGACTTTCAAAAAATACCATATCGGTGTCAAGTTCGTCAACGGGGACGACCCTGTAGACTTTGCCGCCGCCATTGACGACAAAACAAGAGCCATCTTTGTCGAGAGTATCGGTAATCCGAAATATAACATTGCACCGATACCAGAGCTCGCCAAGGTAGATTGAACTACAGTCACTTTTCTCTCCTGACGCCGCTGATTCAGATCGCCCACGACAATGGTATCCCGCTGATCGTCGACAATACCTTTGGAATGGGAGGGTACCTCATCCGGCCAATTTCCATGGGCGCGGATATCGTGTGTCCGTGAAATCATTGCTATCCATGATGAGTCCCTGACGTCCCTCCCAGTGCACAGTGCCACCAAGTGGATTGGCGGTCATGGAACCACGATCGCCGGTGTCATCATCGACTCGGGTACGCCGACCACCATCCATCTCCCACTCACCCCTCACATCCACGACAGGCAAGTTCGACTGGACCCGCAGCGGTAAATTTCCATCGTTCACGTCCCCGGCGGAGGGGTACCACGGACTTCAGTTCAGCCCCACGTTTGGACCGGCGGCGTTTGCGGTGAAGGTCCGGGTGGAACTCATGCGCGACATCGGCCCAGCGTTGAATCCGTTTGGCGCCTTTCTGCTCATTCAAGGCGTCGAGACCCTCAGCTTGCGTGCTCAGCGACACTGTGACAACGCGCTTGCCCTGGCGAGGTACAGTATCCCCTTGCACGTGCCGTCATCGACATTGATATTCAATCCCACGTTCGCATGTCACGACAGGTGGCTCCAAAAACACCCCAAGGTCGTATGGGTGTCGTATCCCGGCTTAGCACACCACGCGTACCACGGAGAAGCAAAGCGGCTGTTGCGTCTTGGGACGTTTGGCGGCGTACTGAGCTTTGGTGTTAAGGGTGACATCCACGTCGCGAGCCAAGTCGTCGACACGCTCGCATTGGCGAGTAACCTCGCCAACGTGGGGGACGCCAAGACGCTCGTTATCCACCCAGCGTCGACGACGCATTCGCAGCTGAGCGTGGAGGAGCGGGCGGCGACGGGGGTGACGGAGGACTTGATTCGGGTGCGTGCACGTGAGGTGCCAGTGTAACGTTGCTCACGTTTGACGGGTTTGTCCGCAGATTGCGGTCGGTATCGAGCATATTGACGATATCATTGCAGATTTCGAGGAGGCACTAAAGGTCGTGCCTTTGTAAAGAAATGGTCCTGGACTTTGGAAGTAGCAAAGTACTCGCTCTTTTGTTAATATTCCTGTACGATACTAACTAGCTGGTGAAATTGCATTCTTCTGTTCGTATGCCGGGTACTACCACACTAGCTAGTGCTAGCTGCAAAGGGTCACGCAATCGAATAATAGAAGACCAGTAAAATTGCACTCTTCTACTTCTACGCGCGGAACGAGGAACAGGACAATGGCATGGCTCGACACCAAGTTCACAGTCGGCATCCTTGAATATGATCTGAAAGAAATGCAGTGTTGGAAGGCAATTCGTACAATCTCAGTCCGCAAAATAAATGGGTCGACGGTTCCTTCATCGTGCGAGTGTGATAGAATACTTTTCGCGTTTGGTTTGATGTCGTCATGTTTGCTTGCCTTTACCTTTGTCTTTGATTTTCTTACGCTTTTTTGAGGTTCCCGTTCAGTAAACGACACGGAAGGGAGAATCGGACACTTAACTGGACTAGAGGACTCGGCGAGCGCACCGGTGGCCACTATTTTCCTCTTGGGACGTCCCCCCTGCGTAGCCGCGGCTTGTTCTGGTATACGGTTAAGGATGTGATCGAGGATTGCCAGTGGGGAGTGCTAACCTCTGTGAACACCGGCGTCTTCAACGTGTCTGACATCGGTTGCGATCGGTAGTGTGCCAGCTGCACCTTCTGCGGAGGTCGATGGTCCACTGACGGTATCACCGCTATGTGATGGCTCACGCATCGTAGCCTCCGAAGAGCCGTAGTCCGGATCGGCCCAACGCTCCCACTCCATATGCTCTGTGTCCGCCGAATCCCCAAAGCGAATTTGATGCTGCAACTGTTCCATGACCGTTTGCTGCTGAGTAGGAATGGAATGTTTTTCAACCAAGTGGCGCAGTGTATCGAAGACCGCGCGGCTCTGGTCATCGTTTGAGAAGAATGGATATGTCTCGCAATCGAGTCCAACCGCGTGTATGCGAAGACATTGCGCTTGATGATCCGCGTTCGGTCTCGCCAGGAGCACCCTTTCTGGAAACGTCACGTTCACACGTGCTTTATCGACGACGCCGAGATCGACCAAGATAACAATATAAGGAAGGGAATTCAATGGATCGTCTCCGCCGATGGCACGATGGTTCCTTTGAACAAGATCCAGCGCCGGACGGTTCTCTCTAGTGCGGGCTTTGTCCGAGATAAGAATTTGGGACATGTGATTAATCCCACGTTTGTCTCCCTGCTCGGCCATGTCGGAAGGCTCGAAGTAGATGGGAATAACTTTATCGATCGACGGTTGGTCGTGACAGCACTGAACGGCGCTCGTCCGCTGCCAAAGCCGCGCTGTCCACTCTCCCAAGCTGCACGACGAATCAGTTTTGAGTCAGTTCGAATTAAACAGACACCGTACGGAATTTGACCTGGTTTTGCCTTAGGAGGGTCGTCGGCTTCTTTGGTTGTCTGCCTGATATCGCTGTGCATGCAAATCCAGTGCGTAAAGTCGACATACGCATCCTTGAATGCCTCCTTGGCTGCTGGACCACTTGGGGAAGACCATATCCGTTCACCGAACACAAACCCAAGGAAATCGACCACGGATATCCTGCGACAGTCAGTCAGCTCACCGTTCAGGTCATGAGATCCCTGAAGCCAGCCGACGTTCGTCCGACGAACAAAAAGATCTTTGGCCAACAGCCAGAGCAATCGGCTAGCCAATTCGCCGGTTCCACCGACTTCGATCATTCCACCATCCACTTTGTTCAGCAGTATCCCCAGGGTGTTCTTCAAAGACTCGGACTGGCCGTGCAGTAAAGATGCGGCGACACACGAAAGGAAAGGCTCGGAAGGGTATGTCGTATAGCTCCACATGCGATCCGGCGTGGTCGTGATGCACACCCGGAGGTTACTTGCGACGGAGGATTCCACGAATCCAAGAACTTCGGGGTGACCAAAAGCAACATTGAGACCGAATCTCTGTCCAAGGACTGCAAGTGATTGCTGTGATTCTTTCGGGTTGTAAACCTTGCTACCACATAGTTTTTCCTTCGCCAAGTTGAAAATCCCATCCACATCAAATGTATCAACGAGTGATTGCCACCTATTGGGAATGTCAGTATAACATGCACGTCCAATGATGTCAGTGACAGGTAGCACTCACAATGAACGGCCGTATCCTAGGATATATCTCATTTTAGCAACTTCTGAGGCTGTTACCTTACCGAATGCGGGGGCATGTGGATCCCAACCCGTCTGACAGAATGGCTGGAATAACAACTGGCCGTCAACTGAAACCCTACTGGACGGATCTGTGAAATTCATCAATAAGAGGACAATGCGACAAGGCGACACTTACAAACAGCCTGTGGGGATGCAAAATCACTCGCTTTGGAGGTTGTGGATGCAAAAAGCACCCAAACGGAGTGAGTTGTCCTTTTCGAGTATGACGCGACAGTGCGAAGAAGTATTGATGCGCGAGTGCGGTGAGTACTACCTGCCTTCAGCTCGTGAAGAAGTCCATGGGCTTCGTCAAGGGCAATAACCAGCCTCGGCGCATTCTCGTCCTGCTTTGCAAAAACAATAGAGAGTCTTGACACCATGGTATTGTAACAATCTTTCATGAACTTTCAGGACTCGTGGGCTGAATGATTATCAGGTGTTAGAATGGTAACAAGAAAAGTCATTCGCGTTTTCCAGACTCACTATCCACACCAAGGCTTTGTTTGATCTAAAAAACCCAACGAATGAATGAAAAGGGTCACATACAACGTGGTTTCATTAGCGTACCTGCTTGTAGGTGCTTTCCAGGTCCGTCATAAACTTCTTACGAACTTCAGTATTTAATTTGCACAAGTCATCTCTCCATTGCGCCAATTCATCCAACCACCGTTGTAGTGCCTCCCCTTTTCTGTCCCCTGAGTCGAGGTGTCTGTCGACAAGTTGGAAGACTGTGGCGAAAAAATGGAAACCCCTGAGCTCATAGTCATCCACCGATGGCGAGTCGTCAATTAACATCGACGCAGGAAAGTTATCTCGCAAGGGAAACCCCCTTTTATCTTCACAATCTCGAAGATTCATGTAAATCACGAAAACGCCCTTGCTCGCAAGCTAGAGAATTGCATGAGCACAGCCTCAAGGGCCCGTGAGCACAGAAACAAAACATCTACCTCTAGCATTAGACGGGTTTTTCCCATTCCAGAGCTCTGAACTATAGAGAAAAATTTGGCGTAATGCACATATGATTGGAATTTACGATTGTTTTCCTGGAGATATCCATACAGAGCGTTGACTGAAGCGCCTACAAAATGAGTCGACAAGGTGGACATTAATCCTTTTTGCTCAGCCTCTGTGAAGACCTTGGGTTCTAAGATAATTGGGTAACCGACAAAAAAACAACCTATCAAACTACCCCTACCTTCATCCTTTTCTTTTTGGAGGATTTCTGTAAAATTTAGCATGAACTCGGCGAGGTGTAGCAATGATTGCATACATACTCAACATGCGAATGTTGCGGTATGAATGCTTCTCCCAAGCAGTATGTAGCTCATCTCGCAACTCTTGATATTCTTCGATCAGCTTTAGGGCCTCAATCTTGTTATTAATATTGTACGTTTGGTTCAACTTTTTTCCCGAGTCATCGAGAATAGTCATGAGAAACGAGGCATAGGGGCGATCATTGTAATTGCTATCCAGCCGAAGAGGATATAATTCATTAATAGCTTCGTCGAATGCGTCATGCTCGTCTTTGGTGAAAGGATCATCTTCTTCTGGGACTCTGGCGAGAGGCATATTGGTGGTTCGAGCTGAAAAGGGGCTTCAACGGTTAAACATTGTTTATGGCTGTTTATAGTTGTCCTCGCACTGTGACAATGTCACACAGAGAGGACCGTGAACGCTTGAGCCATTACATTGCTTGCCTCGCGCGGTGATCCTTCCCTGCGGTGCGCTCTTGAAATTGACACAATGTGCAACCGTCCTCTCACCGTTATCGTCCTTTGATACGCACATTGCGGACTTGGAAGAGACGCGTACGGCATTACCTAAACAACCGAACGAGGACAATAAGTGCAATTTGATGAGGACCTCGACCAACGACGTCATGATAACAAGATAGGCGGTCCACCTCAAGTCCGCTCATCAAATTCCCTTTTGATCACTGCGAGGTGAATCCGAACACGATATCCTGACTCATATAAAGGGTCTCTTCGACCTTGAACCCATTGATCCTCGATCCTGATGGCTGACCCCAACAGGTGAGTCTTG
>JBBPNX010000306.1:0-23934 GCA_038091155.1 Harrya chromipes | reverse complement strand
AGCCGGAGCTGTGCTACTAAGCGAGACACAGGAATGAAATGTAGACTAATACAAAAGGAGGAAAAGAGAAACGTAGCTGAAGTCCGGAGTCTCGGAGTTGCGTCCTGAGGGAGAACGATCCGGAGTTTGTGTCTATGAGAGGCGGAGTTGCGTCCGGAGGTATCGGAGTTGGAACGGATATGACATGAACAGAAATGAAGCACTCTATTTTAAGTCCGAGCCACGCTTCATTCGAAGACATCCATTAGACTGTTTGGAGAGTTTTACGTCTAAGAATAAAACATGGTTAAATATCAGAAGTTAATCCAATACTCAACAACAATATAGACGAGGGGTTGTTTGATCCAGGGGTGACAGTCCAGATCGGAAATCTTGCAACAAAGGAAACATCAAAAGGTTTTCACCAATCAACTACCGCAAGTGGCTTTACCAGACTTCAGCAAATAGCTTTGTTGTCTAGTGGTACAGGAATCAAGTGCACATTATTTAGATCACAGCCGTGCTCAACAAAAAGGAGTCCCCCTGTTAACGATTGCTTGGAGAGAAGTCATCTTGATGACATCCAAAGATTACCTAGCCAGAAATGCCCAAGAGGATATATAGTGGGGGCTGGCAGGGTCCATACAGATGCAACAACTCAAGACCAGAGGGAGAACATCAGGAGGGCAGTCAATGTCAGAAGAGCGGAAGCCATAGATGGACTTTGGTTTGATGCAAAATCTTACAGCTTCTCATGGAGGATAACTTGGGTGCAGCATTCACTTGAGAACCTGCTGAATTGAGAGAAGGGGGGAGAAGAGAGGAGGGAACCTGAGGATGATGGTTCAGGAGGGGAGAGGATAATGAACAACCGAGAGTGTCGTCCATCCTTAAGTAGTGTTAAGAATGACCGATAGGAAGACTGGTCTGAGAGCCTATCTGGTAACATGTGATACAGCCAGATAAGAGGGATAAACATGATTGGGATGGTTCGCGTTTGGAAGAGGCAAAGCGAGGATGACAAGTCCAAGCTTACATGGAGATAGGAGATAACTGGAAACAATTCCGATTCGTCGATAAGGGAGAAGAGAAGTCATCAGGCGGTAATGGAACCATAACTGTACAACTTCTTAGAAGCATTCATGAGAACACTCCCAAGGGATGGCATAGTTCGGTAATACCTGAATTAGAATTCCTGATACAAAATCATCAAAGGCGAAAGAGGGGTTCACCATCCTGTTAAAATCTAAGTAAAGGGCAGGGAATGTCCACTACAGGAATGAGTAAGACAATAAGAGTAAAAGAATCTGACAACTCACCTCAGTCACTGCCCAAGGAGGTAGCAAATGACTGAGGAGCAAGAAGGAAGAAGGTTTGAATATATACCTATGGGTGGAGCTATGCTCGAATAAGAGGAAGAACTCTAAAGCAAAAGTAAGCGAGTCTGAAAGGGAAAGCATCAAAGTATACAAAGTCCGGGTGCGCGCATCAACTCCGGGCGATATCCGACAAACTTCAGGAATTGGTTTGTACAACTTCCAGAGTGTGATACCACGGAGTTGCTTAGAAGTGCATGGAGATACTCAGAGTTCTCAGTTTTGACACATCCGACAGGGTCGAAGTAGAACTGGTTGATGTTAACTCAGGGACGACTGGTGTATGAGAACTCGTTATCCAGCAACTCATTGTCCTGTGAACGATATCAACCATTTCACATGAATCATATAACCATACCAAGAGTGTGAGAGAGAACATTCCACTAGAGCGGGATATGTTCTAGGGTGATAGTCCAAGGAACAAGATCTGAGGAGTCATGATTGAAAGAGAAGAGGGAGGGAAGTCGGCAATTGGGGATGGAGATCACCGATGGAGGGAAGGGGGAGGAGAACATGAGGGAGAATAGAAGCTTGGTGAAATCTGAAACTTCATCAGAGAATCTCAGATCCAAGATCCGAGGAGATAGACCGTATTTGAAGATCTAGGAAATCAATCTAGGGTTCCATCATCAGAGAACCAACTTGTGAGAGCCAATCCCCTTTCTAGGGATGACCTAAACTGATAAGGAAGAACCTAAACCATGCAATGGACCGAATAGGGGGAGAAGGGGAAAAAGAATAAATATGTAATGTGTCTGTATAACCTCATGTGGATCTATATAGATACCATTTGCATGGGGAGGGGGCGCTGTGGGTACAGCTAGGAATAGGAGGGGGCAATCATTGAATCTCAGATACTGTATCATCCCAGATGTGACAGGTCGTGGGAGTCAACTCTATCATCCAAAGATCAAGTGACTACGGAGGAAGTATAAATAAAAAGAGGAGCGGCAAATATGGCTAACATATGGTGCCGTGTTATGCCTAAGGAAATGTCCAAAAACTATAAGTGTCTATGGTACGACTGCACAATTTACCCTTTACCGCTTGGCTTGTTAAAGCAAAAAGTGCACCACATCTTCAAAAGATTGCCATGCAACCATACACATGTCTATCTGCCAGGTGAGCTTTGCCTTTATGTAAGGATCCACTGATCCACAGCATTTGATGGCCTTATGGTACATAACCTGCCATGCGCTCATTACACATCAAGCCCACAAACACTGGGTGAGAACCTGCAGCATCAACAAACAACAACAACAAATAAAAGGCAAGGAGCGTAACCCTTTTGGCATGGAGCTTAGCTGGTTCATCTTCCAAGGTATTACCCTCAAGAGTACAACCATGCCATTGACTCGGCGTAGAGGATACCACGACTAGGAGGAGGAATGTCTTGACCCTGGTGAAACAACCCTAAACCCACCAGGGATCTAGAATCGCTGTGAAGGGGAGTGAATGGTAACAATGAGAAAAGATCCAAGTCGCTTATCCCAGATAGCAATGAAGGGGAAAACACAAGAGAACTTTACTGAAGTTCCTTGTGCGATGCATTCACTCTTTATATACTATACAGGTGTTTGTAACTATTTGTACATAAGGCTATGTAAGAGATAAGAGGGAATAAGGCCATTGGCTGATAGAGAAGAATGAGTAAGCAAAGATAAGAGAAATATACACTATTGGTTGATAAGAGAACATGTGTTTATCATGAGGTATGATGTCATAGATAAGAGATAAGAGTCTAGACCTGCTTAGTCAGCAAGTCACGTGACTTGAAAGACATGAAGTATGAGAGCGATGAAAGTTGTTAACGATAGAAGCGATCATAAGGACTGAATGTCGTTGGAAAAAGTACGTTTGTAACACCCGGCATACAACATACAATGCGAACAACCATGCAACCAGGGAGTCTGACGAGGAACCAGCAATTTGCAACAAGAGAGATGTGGCGTGCAAGTGAACAACTGGGACAAGGCTCACTATACCTTTTACAGTTACCACTCCAACCACCAACTATAGTGTGCAGGGCTATCCAATGCCCGTACCTCGACATGAGGTGCACTACCATAGGGGGCAGGAAATAGTCCTATCAAAGTGTTGCGATACGGAGACCAACAGCCACTGGTCCGAACCGACTGATGGCACTCTGAGCAGTAACCAACCCAACCACAAGAAGATAGAAGGATAGTGTTGCTTCTGGATACCAGCAAGCATAGGATGAAGGAATCAGAAAGGACAGGAAGTAGTCTTCTCAAGGTTCTCCAATGACTTTGGTAAGAATCACAGGGATTGATAGGACTGGGGTATTCTACGGTTACATGGAAGCCTTATATACATACAGCTACCACTATTAGTAATCTAGTCCAGGGCATAGGGTATCAGGGTAATGTGATGTCAGAGATAAGAACTAACCAATAGCATAAAGAGCGATGACCTAGACTTGGAGGAATGAGGGGACAACATGTAGGCCAGGAGGTAGGCTCGAGGCTTGACATCATAGATAGGGTAAAGGAATACCCAAGTCTAGATCATATCACGTGATGGACGGGGCCTAGACTGCTGACTAAGCAAGTCATGTGATCTGCTAAAGATAATCAATTAGTGCAAGCGCAAGTGAGACAAGTCTTGTGTTGCATAGAATGCAAAAGTAAAAGAATGTTATGATGCGATTCATAACACTGCCAACCTCTAGGACAGAGCCTGCATGACCCTCCAAGACATACAAATGGAAGGATCTCCCTTCAATGGGGACTTTGACGCGTTCCGAACTGCTTTCCAACTCAAGTCTGCCCGGAGCGGACTCTCCGACCAAGGGGTACTCAAGGACCTCCTCAAGCGAGCTGTTTCATCTCGCCTTGCTATGATGATGACTGCTATTCCAGATGAACCCGCCACTGCAGATGCTTGGCTTGCCAAAGCCTTGCAGTTCTATCACGCCATCATCAAAAGCAAGCAGCTTTGCAAAGGATGCCACTCTTATATTTCCTCCACTACTTCAGTAGTCCCCTCCAGGTCTAGAGACTCTGATGCCATGGACGTTGACTCCATCAGACTTTCCCCCACAGAACGAGCAGAGCACCTATGGACCAACAAGTGCTTTGTGTGTCATCAACCAGGATGTTGGTCATCCAACCACCAGAAAGGATCGGGAACGTAGGGCAACAATTGCCCACTGTGCTACACTACACCCCAGTGCCGCCAACAAATTTGTACCACAGAGAACACGGGAACCCAGGGATCTATGGTAGCACAACTACTATCAGGGGATCCTTTGACCGCCTATGTGAATGGCCGAGGGCTTAACTCTGTGGAGGCCCTACACATGTTAAAGATATGCGTTGAAGAAGGACTTGATGAAGAAGGTCATCAAGTCAACTGCTTAAACAGCTGCTTTACCTCTGTGGAGGAAAGCAAGGATTTTTAGACAGAGGGCCTAGGACAACATCTAGCCCCTCTCATACTATCTCCCCTGTATTTGTATCCCAAAGAGCCTCTAGAGCAATGTTGATCCCCATTTCACTCTATGCTCGGGAACAGGGAGAAATCGCCGACACCACTGCACTCATAGATTCTGGAGCAACTGGATCTTTCATCGACATGGCCTTCACGAAGCACCATCGCATACCCCTTATCTGGCTGGAGAAACCCCTTTCTGCCAGCAACATGGACGGAACTCGCAACAAAGCTGGCAAGATACACTTCAAGGTCAAGGTGACCTTACAATATTGTGAAGTAGAAGACAAACGAGAACTCTTCGTCATCAATTGCAGCTCCCAGAACGTCATCCTGGGCATCCCTTGGTTGATTGACATCAACCCCACCATCAACTGGGCCCAAGGATGGGTAACCATTCCCAACAGGGTTACCACCCCCCAACATGACTCACCTATCGTGGAGACATGTTATGGATTTTCCCATAGACAATTGGCTATTGGTGATGCCTCTTGAAGGCAATGGCAATGGCACTTTTTCTTTTTCTTTTACTCCTTACAATACTCCTTTATGTGATGGTTTCCCTGTCTTAGGCTCTTACTTTACGTGGCCCAATGTGGACCACTCGATACCTTCTTCAATGACGGGTGGCTGGTTCGAGAGTAATCCCGATCAGTGGCTCTGATTCTAGAAGTGGCTCTCCGCTTCTCCTTACGGGTACCGTGGATTCCTTCCGTTCCGCTCCGCGGGTCTCCATCTTTCCTTTTACATATGTTTCCTCTTTCATACGCAGCTTTCCACTTTGCTCATTCGGATGACTCCTTTTGGAACATCCTGTATTTGTACTACGGCCTTCTGTACGGACTCTGCTTCTCCTTCTGGATGCTTCCCATATCCAGACATATTCCCTTTATATCCACATCTCTTTACGTATATAAGGCGCTTCTCACCTTCCTATGTTCCTTAGCTACGCAATCCAGCGTACTTCTAAGACTCCACTCAGTGTGAGACTTCTCTCTAACGGTCGAAGACCCTTAGCATCACAGATCAAGGCCCTCTTCCTAGCAGACATTGCTGCCTTCGGATCCAGTTCTCTTTCGCTAGCCTAAGGCGTGGGTGAGACATCGCCGCCTGACAGCTAAGCCATACCTGGTCTAGTGATTGTACGCTCTCGCATAACAAGACACAGCGGTATCTAGTCCGCTATCTCAAATACAACCATCAAGACAGTCTCCGTCATCTCCTTGACAAAGCTGCTGCTGCTGCTTTCCTGGACGACCCCCACATTATCAGAAAAATCACTCTTTCCACTGAAATAGCTGCAGCTATCAAGAAAGAGAAACCCAAACTACCCCCACAATTTGCAGCCTACACATCAGTCTTCGAAGAACCCTCCGACACCTTCATCCCTCCATCCCGCAACTTTGACCACTCCATAGATCTCAAGGAGACCTTCACCCCACGATGCGCCAAGGTGTACCCGCTCAATGTTATGAATCTGTCATAACATTCCTTTACTTTCACCTTCTTCGCAACGCAAGACTTGTCACACTTGCGCTTGCACTAATTCATTACCTTTAGCAGATCACGTGACTTGCTGACTAAGCAGTCTAGCCCCGTCCATCATGTGATACAGCCTAGACCCAGGTATTCCTTTATCCTATCTATGACGTCATGCCTCGAGCCTACCTCCTGGCCTGCACGCCGTCCCCTCATTCCTCCTGGTCTAGACTCACGCTCCTTATGCTATTGGTTAGTTCCCTTCTTATCTATCCTCACGGATTACACGTTGTTATACCCTACACCCTGGACTGGATTACTAATAGTGGTAGCCTGTACATATATAAGGCTTCCATGTAACCGTAGAATACCCCAGTCCTATCAATCCCTGTGATTCACCCCATAGTGCATTGGTTAGTAGACTAAGCCGTTCCTTGTTCGTTCTCTCGTCCCCTACGCCTATCGGTATCCGAAGGCAACACTATCGTTCTATTCTTCTTGTGGTTGGGTTAGCTATCACTCAGAGTGCCGTTAGTCAAGCGACCCATGTACTGTGGCCATCGTATCGCAACACTCAATCCCGCTGAATGGACAGCTTGCCTCGACTTTATCGAGGAACACCTGAAGAAAGTGACCATCCACCACTCCAAGTCCCCTCAGGCCACCCCCTTCTTCTTTGTCCTTGCCAGGATTATCACTATCTTAACGAGTACACCGTTAAGAATGCTTACCCGCTCCCCCTCATCTCCAATCTCATAGATTGTCTTAAGGAATCCACTGTCTTCACAAAGATGGACATCCGTTGGGGATTCAACAACATTCGCACCAAGGATGGTGACCAATGGAAGGCCACCTTCATCACCCCCTTCGGTCTCTTTGAACCCCTCATCATGTTCTTCGGGATGTGCAACGGCCCTCCTACCTTCCAAGCCTTCATGAACCATGTCTTTGGCGATATGATTGCTGAAGGATGGCTGATCATCTATATGGATGATCTTTTGATTCACAGCAACAACCTCGCCCAACACAAGGAATGGACCCGCCGTGTTCTTGCTTGCATGCAAGAACACCAGTTGCACTTGAAACTCGACAAGTGCTCCTTCAATGTCACTGAGGTTGAATACCTCGGTATGGTCATCAAGGACAGCCAGGTTCAGATGGACCCGACCAAGCTTTCTGCCATCCGCGACTGGGAACCGCCCCAGTCTGTCAAAGCAGTCCGATCATTCATCAGATTCTGCAATTTCTACTGCAAGTTCATCCCGAACTTTTCTGAAGTTGCCCACCCCCTCCACACCCTCACTCAAAAGTCATCTGAGTGGCAGTGGGGGCCAGAACAACAATTCGCCTTCCAGTCGCTGAAGGACGCCTTCCTCTCCAACCTGGTACTTCGAATGCCGGATCCCTCTTGCCCGTTCCATGTCATGACAGATGCATCTCTCATCGCCTCCGGCACAGTCCTTATGCAAAAGGACTCCAACGGTGACCTCCACCCCTGTGCCTATTTTTCAGAGAAGTTCTCCCCAGCCGAATGCAACTATGATATCTATGACTGCGAACTCCTCGCTGTCATACATGCCCTTGAGAAGTGGCACCAATATCTCTCTGGCACCCCGCACCGTCATCATTATGATGGATCACAAGAATTTGACCTACTTCAAGGAGCCCTGCGCCCTCTCCTGCCGCCATGCTCGCTGAATGCTCTTCCTGCAGGACTTTGATTTGCTCTTCGAGCATCAAGCTGCCTCCAAGATGGGTGCAGCCGACGCCTGTTACGCGAGAGTATACAATCACTAGACCGGGTCCAGCTTAGCTGTCAGGTGGTGATGTCTCACCTACGCCTTTGGCTAGCAAAAGAGAACTGGATCCAAAGGCAGCGACGTCTGTTAGGAAGAGGGCCTTGATCCACGATGCTGAGGGTCTTCGACCATTAGGGAGAAGTCTCACACCGAGTGGAGTCTTAGAAGTACGCTGAATTGCGCAGAACTAGCTAAGGAACATAGGAAGGTGAGAAGCACCTTATATATGTAAAGAGACGTGGATATAAAAGGAATATGTCTGGATATGGGAAGCATCCAGAAGGAGAAGTGGAGTCCGTATGGAAGACCATAGTACGAATACAGGATGTTCCAAAAGGAGTCATCCGAAAGAGGAAGGCAGAGAACCGCATACAAAAGGGGAAACATATGTAAAGGAAATGTGAAGACCCACAGAGCGGAATGAAGGGAATCCGCAGTACCCGTAAGGAGAAGTGGAGAGCCACTTCTAGAATCAGAGCCACTGATTGGGATTACTCTTGAACCAGCCACCCGTCATTGAAACAGGTATCGAGTGGTCCACATTGGGCCACATAAAGTAAGAGTCTAAGACAGGAAAGCCATCACGTAAAGGAGTATTGTATGGAGTAAAAGAAAAAGGAAACATGCCATTGCTGTTGCCTTCAAGAGGCATCACCGATAGCCAATCATCTATAGGGAAATTCATAACAATGCCCTCTCCTGATGTGATGACATCAATACCTCTCATGACAACCAAGATGTCACTCTCCTTGCACCTGACCTTTTTGTCCACGCCCTCAATGTCCATCTTGCAGACAAAATCACCTCCTCCACCCCCTCTGACCTGCTGGTCCTCAAGGCCATCACTGCTATCCAATGGGGCACTTCTCTCTTCCCCTGCGCCTCCCTCGTGGATTGGACCTTTGACCAGGGGGCCCTCTACTTCAAGGGTCACCTCTATGTCCCCACCCCTGCCCGCCAGGACCTTATCCACTCCATACACACCTCCGCTGCCAGAGGCCACCAAGGTTACTATTGCCGCCTGCACCTCCTCCAATGCGATTACTGGTGGCCCAGCCTCTCCACCTTTGTTCGTAAATACCTTGCTGGCTGTGCCGTCTGCCAGGCCAACAAGGTCAACACCCACCCCACCATGCCCCCACTTACCCCTTTGGCCGTTGCCACCACTCGCCCATTCCAACACCTTTCCATCAATTTAATCACGGACCTGCCACCTTTGGATGGTTTCGACTCTATCATAGTCGTGGTCGACCATGGGCTTACTAAGGGAGTAATTTACCTGCCTTGCAACAAAACAATTGATGCAGAAGGGGTTGCCAAACTCTTTTTCTCGCATATCTTCCCTCATTTCGGCCTCTACAACAAGCTTATCAGCGATCGTGGCCCCCAATTCGCCTCCATCTTCCCTCGAGAACTGGCTCACCTTCTCAAATACGACCTTGCCCTCTCCTCTGCCTACCACCCTCAGACTGATGGTGAAACCGAACGCACCAATCAGGAGCTGGAACGTACCTCTGTATCTTCTGCACTAGACAGCCCACCTGCTGGTCCTCCCTCCTCCCCATGGCCGAGTTCTCTCACAACTCTGCCACACACTCGGTCACCGGTCAGACAGCGTTCTCCCTTATGATGGGTTACGAACCACGTATGTATCCTTCCCTTTCAAGCAAAAACTTCATACCTTCTGCTGAGAAACACCTCTCTCTCCTCGACGATGCACAAAAGGAAGCACACGCAGCCCATCTCAAGGCTCAACAAGACATGAAAGAACATATCACCTCCAAGTTTACCCCTTGGAAAACCGGTCAAAAGGTCTGGCTCAACAGAAAGAACCTCTGTCTCCATTATATGTCTAAGAAACTCACCCCTTGAAGGGAAGGACCCTTCAAGATCTCCCAGGTCTTATCTCCAGTCTCCTATCACCTTCAACTCCCTTCCACATGGAAGATCCACGACGTATTCCATGCTTCTCTTCTTTGGCCTTATTGGAAACCAATGAACATGGTCCGAATTTCCACGAGCCACCACTGGAAATCATAGGATCAGAAGAAGAATACAAAGTCGAGTCCATTTTGGGCCATCGGGGTTCCGCTGGCAAACACCAATTCCTAGTCAAGTGGATTGGATATTTGTCTTCCAAGAACACATGGGAGTCCGCTCCTAATTTGGCACATGCTCCACGCCTTCTCTGTGCCTATAAATTGGGATGACCTTCTGTGTTTCAGATGGTTAACTCCCCTTGACATGCCTTCTCCCACACCATCCCCTTCTCTTGAAATCCCTCTTAACAAGTTCTTGTTGTCAACTTCGCCCATTCCCCTTATTCCTTCTCGTCTCCCATACTGTGCCCACCACGTCCTCTATGCCTCAATCCTCACCTCCCTGTCGTTTACTCTCACGCTTGAGCATCAACCCATATTCTGCAGCAACAAGACCCTCCATGAGGGAACCCACATCTACCGAATGGCCTGTATGTTACAGGAACTCTACTCGCGAACACCAATCGTCCACCCAGAGGACTGGGCAGGAGCGTTCCAACAGACACTCCGAGACCTCCAGAGCCAGTGCCTTGATGTCCCATGGCACCAGGGCTTCTCCACCATCCTCCCACACCTCCCACTATTACAAACGTACTTTTTCCAACGACATTCAGTCCTTATGATCGCTTCTATCGTTAACAACTTTCATCACTCTCAAACTTCATGTCTTTCAAGTCATGTGACTTGCTGACTAAGAAGGTCTAGACTCTTATCTCTTATCTATGACATCATGCCTCATGACAAACACATGTTCCCTTATCATCTAATAGCGTATGTCTCTCTTATCTGTGATTACTCATGCTTTTCTATTGGCCAATGGCCTTATTCCCTCTTATCTCTTACATAGCCTTATGTACAAATAGTTACAAATACCTGTATAGTATATATAGAGTGAATGCATTGCCCAAAGAACTTCAGTAAAGTTCTCTTGTGTTTTCCCCTACTTGCTACTTGGGAGAGTGACTTGGATCTTTTCTCATCATTTCCCATTCACACCCCTTCACAGCGATTCTGGATCCCTGGTGGGTTTAGGGTTGTTTCACCCACAGGACGATCTACAACCCATCCTCCACGCTGTTCTCATCGCGCTCTCGCCTACTGAGCAGAGAGCTTATCTTCCCTCCACCACACCCATCGCCACTGCCGCAACTAGCCCACCTGCACCCCTTGAGCATGGTGGATCACACGTCCCAGTTAGTTGACCAGTACCTGTCCGATCTGACCCCATCTCCCCTGCCCCCGTATGACTCCACCAGTGTGGGGGCATCACTATCACTCTTTCACCGCCTGGGCCCACTTACAGGAGACCCACTCCCAGACCATCCATGGTGGGAGACGCCCTTGTCAACACAATTGTTGAGCTCCTCCATGGACTCTCCATTGACAGTGCTCCCACCACCCCACCTGCTACTCCCACCGCAGTGGTCTCCTCCTCATCCTCTGACACAGCCCCTCCCTCTTACTCCTGTCCTCACTGCCCCCATCTCATCCAATGCTTCAATTGTTGTTATGAATCACTACATAACATTCCTTTACTTTTGCATTCTTGTAATGCAAGACTTGTCACACTTGCGCTCACACTAATTAATTACCTTTAGCAGATCACGTGACTTGCTGACTAAGCAGTCTAGCCCCGACCATCACATGATACAGCCTAGACCCGGGTATTTCTTTACCCTATCTATGACGTCAAGCCTTGAGCCTACCTCCTGGCCTACACATTGTCCCCTCATTCCTCCTGGTCTAGACTATCGCTCTTTATGCTATTGGTTGGTATTCTTTCTTATCTATGACATCACTGTTCCCATGATACCCTATACCCTGGAACTGGATTACTAATAGTGGTAGCTGTACATATATAAGGCTTCCATGTACACTAGAGAACCCCAGTTCTATCATAAACCGTGATACCCCAAAGATTGCGGCTAGTGAACTAAGAACATTGTTGCAATACGATGGCCACAGTACATGGGTTGCTCGACTAACGGCACTCTGAGTGATAGCTAACCCAACCACAAGAAGAATAGAACGATAGTGTTGCCTTCGGATACCGATAGGCATAGGGACAAGAGAACGAACAAGGAACGGCTTAGTCAACTAACCAATGCACTATGAGGTGAATCATAGTTATTGATAGGACTGGGGAACTACGGTAGGTACATGGTGCTTTATATACAGTAGGCGACCACTATTAGTAATCCAGTCCAGGGTGTAGGGTATTCTCATAAGCATGATGTCATAGATAAGGAAAAGGGTTCTTAACCTGTTACGCGAGAGTGTACAATCACTAGACTGCGTACCAGCTAACTCTTAGGCGGCGATGACTCACCCACGCCTTCGAGCTAGGAATCGAGAACTGGATCCAAAGGCAGTGATGTCTGTTAGGAAGAGGGCCTTGATCCATGATGCTGAGGGTCTTCGACCATTAGGGAGAAGTCTCACACCGAGTGGAGTCTTAGAAGTACGCTGAATTGCGCAGAACTAGCTAAGGAACATAGGAAGACGAGAAGCACCTTATATACGTAAAGAGACGTGGATATAAAAGGAATCTATCTGGATATGGAAAGCATCCAGGAGGAGAAGCGGGAGTCTGTGCGGAAGACCGCACTATGAATACAGGATATGCTAAAGGGTAATCCGAAAGAGGAAAGCGGAGAGCCGCGTACAAAAGAGGAAACACATTCATAAAGGGAAAGGTAGAGATTCGCGGAGCGGAATGGAAGGAATCCGCGGTACCCGTAAGGAGAAGCGGAGAGCCGCTTCTGGAATCAGAGCCACTGATCGGGATTGCTCTCGAACCAGCCACCTGTCATTGAAGAAGATATCGAGTGGTCCACATCGGGCCACATAAAGTAAGAGTCTAAGACGGGGAAACTGTCGCGTAAAGGAGTATCGTAAGGGGTAAAAGAAAAAGAAAATGTGCCATTGCCATTGCCTTCAAGAGGCATCGCCAATAGCCAATCGTCTATAGGGAAATCCGTAACATAACCAATAGCATAAAGAGCGAGGATCTAGACCAGGAGGAATGAGGGGACAACGTGTATACCAGGAGGTAGGCTCGAGGCATGACATCATAGATAGGAAGAAGGTTTACCTGGGTCTAGGTCATATCACATGATGGGCGGGGCTAGACTGCTTATTCAGCAAGTTACGTGATCTGCTAAAGGTAATCAATTAGTGCAAGCGCAAGTGTGACAAGTCTTGTGTTGCGTAGAATGCGAAAAGTAAAAGAATGTTATGACAGATTCATAACAAACGTCCACTCCCTGTTATGATTCTTCCTTTCCCAACGGTTCTTGGTATCCAGGACCACGACTACTCGCTTATTGTTATTCTTGTTGGTTTAGGGTTGTGCCTAGCCATTGCCTTCATGGTTGGTCGTCTTCTTGACGGATCCACAACAATTGTAGGCAGATCGGACATTTCCACCCCCATTGCCCCTCCTACAGATGCCCGTACTGTCAAGCTCTTGCTCCATGACATAATCAATGAGACTGTCCTAGTCTCCTGGACCGGAACACCCTCTCTTACTGGGGTGACGATAACAATGTCGTTTACAACAAGGGAGACGCCCATGGGTTTTAATGTGTCACAGGTGCTCACTTCTATCGACGAAGGAGCTAATTGTTATGTTTCATTTTGTTTTCTCACTTCGTCTTTGTCCTTCATCTTAACTAAGACTACGCCTTCGTTGCCACATAGGCCGTTAGGGTCTCGCTTATGCCATTGCCCTTGACCCACACTAATTCCATCGTATTCCACAGACATTCTATCTTACTCATCGTGCTCTTGTCATATGCTGTGCCCTTTGCACATTTGTCATCCCTTTGTCATCCCTTTGTCATTCCTGCTTACTCCGTTGCTGCGCATAGCAGTGCTTGTGAGTCATGACGAGTCATTTCCCTTTTATATCCAGATGACTCCGCTGTCTGCCCTAAAGGGCCTTTATGTATATAAACCTAGATACCCACTCATGTAAACCTCAGTCTTGATCCACTCAATCTATCTGAGCTTACTTGACTCCTCCTGCATCCGTCGTCAACTTCCCAGTCTTCAATTGTCTCCCAGTTAGTGACCGGAATCCTCTCGTTCTTGTCGTCTTCCGCAACAGGAAGACCCCCAGTTGTCGTGCGACCAACTGACCCATCACCGTCACTCCTCATCTCATGTCTTTAGGTCGCAACCACACAACCTCAGCAGAGGGCGTCAGATGTGAATCAACATAATGGTTATGCCTTGGGCCAGATGGGCTTGCAACCCCATGGCAACACTGTAACTGGGGACAGTGGGCTTGATTATCGTCCAGGTATGTTATATTGCACTATATGTGTTATGATTTTCAACGACTTTAACCTAACTTTTACCCAAACCCTAACTTATGGTTCCACTTATAGATACTGGTCTAGACTTTGGCCAGATTGTGCCAGATACCGGTTACATCCTATTCCCGATTTACCGGATTGCTCTCACGATACGCCATACTTCGATAAGCTCCCTTTACGCCATTGGCTACTATATTTGTTATCATCCTCATTGCATCCTCATGTACTCTTAGTCATCCTCTGTAGCCATAGTATATAAACCCTCATGTATCGTAGTTAGACCCCAGTCGTATTCACTTCGTTGTTGGGTCATCCCAGACTGAGTGTCAAGGCCTCCATCTTTCTCATTACCCTCTCCTCATCTCTTTTATACGGTGATTAGTGTCGAGCCTTAAGGCACATCGTTGTGATTAGTGGTTTTGACTCTACGGTCATAACAATATGATGATGACTTACTCCTCTGACTATAAACAACTCTGATGGGACAATCAATGATATTGATGCTCTGCAGGACCAACTGGGCTCGAGTTCTTGTCTGCACAGTGAACTGGCCCAAAGTCAGCCATCTTTTCCACCCACTAATGCTCCCAAGAGCATTGTTGCCATATACTGCCAACGGAACTATGCTCCACACCTCCCAAGCAATTCCCAGCTGCTTATGGCTAGGCAGCAGCAGACTAGGTCCACTAACAATCCTACAGGTGATGTAGAAACTGTTAATGCTAAGCGTAGTTCTAGGCTGCTCGTCAGTGGATGGGAGGTTCGTCTTAAAGATAGGAGGTTGGTCTAGGGACCTCTGATGATCCCTGGAGGGGTGAGGTTGCGGATTGGGAATGAGTTATGAAGATAGGGGTGTTCGTCTCAGATAGGGGTCTTGGGTAGCTTTCAAAGGAGAGCCGTCCGGAGGAGTCTAGATACTATGCTTGTATTGTGTAGAACTAGCTGAGGAGTTACTATACATGAACTCACGTTCTGTTTACACCATTACTGAATGGCACGTTACCGGCGAGACGAGGAGATGAGGAGTAGTGAAAAGAAAAGAAGTATCAAATGACAAAGCCTTAATGGCCAAGCAAAATGTTACATAATCTATCTTATCGCAAACAATTGAAACTGCCATGGAGCAAGCCACTGTTGCTGATGGAAACTGAATTGTTGCCATATAAGAGTCAAGATAAAGGACAATATTGGACACCAGACCTGGACCAGTTCCCAGTCCAGGAACTCAAGGAACTTCAGTAAAGTTCTCTTGGGTTTTCCCCTACCTGCTAGCTGGGACAAACCACTTGGTTCTTTTCTCATTGTTTCCCATTCACACCCCTTCATAGTGAGTCTAGATCCCTGTTACAGTTTTCCTTGGTTAGAACAGAACCGGAACCACGTATAAGCCAAAGGATATAGGACAAGACGCGTGCACGAAAGCGTCCCCTTCATTTTCTTTCTTTAGACCAGAGATTAGCTGTTCAGCTAATCTTAGGACTCATTTACGATAGACTTCCATCCCCCAGGGATATTAGAACTCCGATCATGAGTTCCTCAATTGACCCTGAAGCATGAAGGCTGTTCGTCCAGAATGGGACAACACTTCATTTAGTATATTTCGTATACACACTGATTGAGTCATTGACATTATCAGTGACTCATTCCCTTATCCATAGACATTCCCCTTTGGGATAGGATACCCTAATGTGATCTGATAATCCTATCACTGATACCATTGTCTCAGACAATCCTGATTGAGTCATGTTTGATCCTTTCATTCCTTTTGGTCGTTATTGATCCTTCATCTTCCTCAGATCAATAACTCTCTTCCTAGTTACCTATTCAGGACATTCCCTCCCGCCGTTGTCATATGAACGACATATCTTCCTCTTGACCAAGTCATACTGCTTTCCTCTTTCAACCGTATGACTCACCTTTGTAGATAGCATATCTCTGACTCCTTCCGAGTCTTCCTGAATGGACAGATAGACTCCTTTTGTAGCATTACTATACTTGTCCGAGTAGACAGTATAAATACCCCTCACATGTACAGTAGCACCCCAGCTAATTCTACGCACCACAAGTGTAGGATTCTAGTCTCACTCCTAGTGTGATTCAGTTCTGAGTCCCTAGAGACCCATCTTGACACTTCCTCAAGCTCTTCCCTTAGTTCTGAGTTGCCAGAAGCTAGGACAAGACTTCAGTCCTACACTTAGTGTAACAATCCCTGGTGGGTTTAGGGTTGTTTCAGACAGTCTGGACTATTGTTCTCATTCTCAGCTTCTGTTACAAATTTTCATCCTTCATCCTATGGGGAGGACCTTTACACCGTCTTCACTTACTTAGACGATATCATTCCACTTCATCTCCCAGGCCCCCTCTTTGAGTATGGACCTTATGGAACTCCTCTAGCCCTATCATGCTTCAATAGATGGGTCTATCCCACCAATTGATCCGTATTCCTCAATATGCAATCAGAACACCATGTTCCAATTATGGTAACCCTCTTTGCCTTCCATTGATCCCCTTTAGCCTTTTACCATATATAGTTAACAGGACTCTGTCCCTATCTTCAGACTTCACATGAGATTCCTGTTCTCCTGTTCTCCTTTTCCACTTTCCTCTAAAGGATGCTATCTCTCCTCATTGCTCTCCTCTGTGACCAGTTTTCCATTTTGTACACACTGCCCCATGAGTAGTATAAATACCCAGTGCAATGAGTGGAAGTTGTGAGTCGTTCAGCTACTGTTCTCCTAACCTAGCTTATTCAAGTCAAGTTTCTGCTGCTCTATCTGATGGTGTTAGGGTTATAGACAAAGGAGAGGAGTTGCTAACAAGTGACTATGTTAGCTTTTCAATCCTGTGCCAGCATTTTGACTTCATTGATCTTGAGTACGATGCAACAGATCCTTTGTCACCTTATCCTCGTGGTCCTTTCCTTCTGGTGTACATGCATTGCACCCACATACTTGTCCAAGAATACCAATATTTCACATGTTTTCCACTTACTACACATGTGAATGATTTCAATTACCGTTGCATATGTGTTGTTACACTAAGGCACACACATTCTGAGAGAGTTATGGCAAGAGGTCCAGGGTTGTCTGTAGGGCTGTGGATTATGTATTCATACTATATATACTAAACAGGTGTTTGTGACTATTTGTACATACGGCTATGTAAGAGATAAAAGAACATAATGCAAATGGTCAAATGAGTAAGCATGATAAGAGAGATAAATGCCATTAGATGATAAGGTAACATGTGTATGCAATGAGGTATGATGTCATAGATGAGAGATAAGAGTCTAGACCAGCTTAGTGAGCAAGTCACATGACTTGAAAGACATGAAATTTGAGAGCAACAAAATTTGTTAAGGATAGAAGCAATCATAGGGATTGAATGTCAATGAGAAAAGTGTGTTTGTAACACTACCCCCCATCTGATGATCAGACTCCAGATGATCAAACATATGTTCTAAGTGATTGAAAGGGATAGACTCAAGGTGCATCATATTTTCATAGAGTGAGAACACAGAGTCAAAAGCAGCTTGAGTCATATATAATTTTCTAGGGGAGGAAGGGTGGGCATGGTAGAATGCTTTGACAGCATTGGGTACATTTTTAAGGTTTTAGTGACTTTCTCATGTGCGATCTTTGTTATTGTATCCTTTCCAATGAACAAGATATTCCAGTGTTTGTCCTGTCATGCATGAGTCACATATGTAGTCAACTTCATATTTGCTATCACGATCTTCGGTAACATGTATGGGACTGGGTTTGTCTACCAGCTGCATAGGTAATCTTTCTTCGTAAGATTTAATGTGTGAGATGTTATGTTACAGTTTTCCTCAGTCAGGACAGAACCAGAACCATGCATAAGCCAAAGGATATAGGACGGGATGTGCACTGTAAGGAATAGATATTCCTTGTGCTCATACAGCACATTTCCACAACCCATCTGAATCTGAATCTGACTCTGAATCTGAACAGTCCATCTACTCAAATCCATTGTTATCCGTTCGTCTGTATGCGCGCACTCATCTGGATTGCTCAGGATTATTTTATTTCATCATATTCTTCTTCATTTGTAGTTAGCAAGAGCCTAGACCTTCATTTCCAGCCCTTGCAGGGATATCCATCCACCCTTCAACTTGTTCCGAGGTTTCCATTTTAATTACACTTACTTAGGACAAGTCTGAGGGTATTCCTGAGGACTATAAATAGCCCATATTGTCATGAATCCAATAGCTTTTGCCTGTGTGCATTTGTCTCACCCACAATTAGTTTCTTTTACTTTGTCTTTCTCTCTCTCTCTCTCTTGTGTTTTTGTGTCCATCAACTTGGATTCATGTGGCTGTGTCCATTTTCTCGCTCAGATTAACTTGGACTCTCTCGGACTCACTCAGAGTCATCTCGGACTCATCAAAATCTATTATTGAGTCATCCACAGTCTATCCAACACTGACTAGTCCCTTGAGTCGAATGGAATTGCATTCCTTCACCCATTTCTTTTATAAATCCAGCTTTAGAGGTTTCTCATCTCAGCAGGATTTATTGTTCTTCAGCGCATGAAAATGCCTCCTTTCATTTTCTTTCTGTAGACCAAGGATTAGGTGGTCAGCTAATCTTAGGACTCATTTACGATAGACTTCCATCCCCTGGGGATATTAGGACTCCGATCATGAGCTCCTCAATTGACCCTGAAGCATGAAGGCTGTTCATTCAGAACGGGACAACACTTCATTTAGTATATTTCATATACACACCGATTGAGTCATTGACATTATCAGTGACTCACTTCCTTATCCATAGACATTCCCCTTTGGGACAGATACCCTAATGTGATCCAATGATCCCATCACTGATCCCATTGTCTCGGACAATCCTGATTGAGTCATGTTTGATCCTTTCATTCCTTTTGGGTGTTATTGATCCTTCATCTTCCTCAGATCAATCACTCTCTTCCTAGTTACCTATTTGGGACATCCCCTCCCACTGCTGTCATATGAACGACATATCCTCCCCTTGACCAAGTCACACGACTTTCCCCTTTTGATCGTATGACTCCCTCTTGTAGACAGCTTATCTCTGACTCCTTCTGAGTCTTCCCGCATGGACACACAAACCATTTGTAGCATTCCTATACTTGTCCAAGTAGACAGTATAAATACCCCTCACATGTACAGTAGCACCCCAGCTAATTCTACACACCACAAGTGTAGGATTCTAGTCTCACTCCTAGTGTAATCCAGTTCTGAGTCCCTAGAGACCCATTTCAATGATTCCTCAAGCTCTTCTCTTAGTTCTGAGTTGTCAGGAGCTAGGACGAGACTTCGGTCCTATGCTTAGCATAACATGTTGATAATAGAGTGGATGTGTATAGATTGTGGGAGTTGAAGTTCGACTGCATTAGGTCCTTTTATATAGATAAGACTTCATATGGTCCAAGCCATTTCTCAGACAATTTGTTTGATGCATGAGTGAGATGGAGATTGTTGGTGCTAAGCCAGACTTTATCTCCAGGTTCATAGGTAGGTGCGTTAGAGCAGTGTTTATCTGCTTGTTCGTTCATGTGTTTTTGTGATGTAAGAATATTATAATGCATTTGTTTTAGTTTGGTTTGCATATCCAAAAGGTAAGCATAAGTGGCAAGTGCTTTTGTTTGTTTTAGTTCAATCTCCATTCATAGGAGATATGAACGTGTGACTTCAAAGGGTGAGAACTGTGTGGAACTTTGCTTCTTATTATTGTATGAGTATTGGAACAGAATGTAACCTGACCTCCAGGCTATAAGCCATTGTTACATGAGAGTGTACAATCACTAGGCTTTGAGATACAGCTTAGCTATCAGGTGGTGATGACTCACCCATGCCTTTGGCTAGCAAGAAGAGTTTGGCTCAGAGCAGTGATGTCTGTTAGAAAGAGGGCTCTATCTGACAGTGTTGAAGATCTTCAACTGTTAGGGAGAAGCTTCACACTGAGTGGAGACTTAGAAGTATGCCGAATTGTGCAGAACTGGCTAAGGATCATAGAAGGGGAGGAAGCCTCTTATATATGTAATGAGACATGGATATAAAGGATCTAATCTGGATATGAGAAGCATTCTGTTATGAATCTGGTCATAACATTCCTTTGACTTCGCCTTCTCGCAATGAAGACTTGTCACACTTCGTCTTGCACTAATCTTTACGCCAAAGCAGATCACGTGACTTGCTGACTAAGCAGTCTAGCCCCGCCCATTCACGTGATACGATCTAGACCCGGATCATCCTTTTCCCTATCTATGACGTCGTGCCTCGAGTACTCCTCCTGGTATCCTCGTTGTCCCCTCATTGTAAATGTCTAGGTCATCGCTCTTTATGCTATTGGCTACTATTTCTCTTATCTATGACATCATTGTATTCCCTGATACCCTACGCCCAGAACTGGATTACTAATAGTGGATAGCTGTACGTATATAAGGCTTCCATGTATCGTAGTCGATCCCCAGTTCTATTATAAACAATGGTTTAGTCCCAGAGACCTACCTTGTGGTTGTGAACGTCCTATCCTTGCTTCTATTTTCTTGTCACCAAAGGCTATTGGTATCCAAAGCCTAAACTACTCTTTTATCTATTGGTTTACGGTTGATTAGGGTTGCACCTAGCTTCCTCCTTGTCAGTCGGTCAGTCTTGACGGATCCATTACACATTCAGAAGGAGAGAAGGGTGTCTGTGTGGAAGACTATAGTACAAACACAAGATGTTCTAAATGGGATTCATCCAGAAGAGGAAGTGCAGAGAGCCGTGTACAAAAGAGGAATCATATGTATGAGGAAAGGTCAAGATGCATGATACCCATAAGGGGAAGCAGAGAGCCACTTCCAACTAAAGCCACTAATCAAGATTACTCTCAAACCAGCCGCCAATTATCAAAGATGAAATAGGATGGTCAACGTCCAGCCAGACAAAGTAGTTGTCCAAGGCTGGAAAGCTGCCGCATAATTGGGTAGTAAAAGGATCAGAAGAAAAAGATAGTGCACTGTCTGATTCCTCTAGTGGCACAGCTGATAGCCAGTCGTCTATTGGGAAATCAGTAACAGCTACTCCTACTCCACTCCAAATCTTGGATGTAGCTAGTATTCTGGATGCTTTCATCATTGAAATGAAGGATGAGCATCCACCAGAGATGGTTTCTACACTCAAAGAACCCACAGATTTCACCCCACCAGGACTTTACTCTGTAGACCTCAAATGCAAACAATTTTTCAAAGTTCTGATTGACTTGTCCACGAAGCACCTTCCGGATGATGTATGAAGCATGCATAATCTGTTGTTGTTTAATAAGTGATTTAAGCCCATGTAATCCCCACTCTTTTATTATGTAATCCACTTCAATTTATGACTTCCAATACTTAAGTAGTAGTATGACTATGTCCAATGTTCACTTCCACTCAACATTGTGTTTTCTTGACTCACTCTTTTTCACCTAAAATGACTCAACTCAAATCAGAACTAGTATGCATCATCCTATGACTTTGCAGATTTGGCAATCATGTTTGTCCTCAAGGTTGTATTGAAATTTGGTATATAAACCCTCTTGCATAGTACTTGGCTCTGGTCAGTGACTCCCATTCTCCCTTCCTGCAAATGCTTAACATGTCCACTTCTTCTCAACATCCTTCCATTTCTTCTTCAAGAAAGGAATCTAACAGGAAGGGTAAGTGATACTGCTTGAGTAATGGTGAAAGTACCTGCTTAGGACAAAGTCAATGTGTCAAGGGTCCTAGTGTTCATGCTTCAGCCCCCCTGGTGACAGAGTATTCCACTAGACCACGAGTGTCAGTTTTCCTGAGACAAAGATGATGAAAATGCATACTGTTATGCGAGAGCATACAATCACTAGACCAGGTACGGCTTAGCTGTCAGGCGGCGATGTCTCACCCATGCCTTAGGCTAGCAAAAGAGAACTGGATCCGAAGGCAGCGACGTCCGTTAGGAAGAGGGCCTTGATCCACGATGCTGAGGGTCTTCGACCATTAGGGAGAAGTCTCACACCGAGTGGAGTCTTAGAAGTACGCTGGATTGTGCAGAACTAGCTAAGGAACATAGGAACGCGAGAAGCGCCTTATATACATAAAGAGATGTGGATATAAAGAGAATATGTCTGGATATGGGAAGCATCCAGAAGGAGAAGCGGAGTCTGTGCGGAAGACCGTAGTACGAATACAGGATGTTCCAAAAGGAGTCATCCAAAAGAGGAAGGCAGAGAACTGCATACAAAAGGGGAAACATATGTAAAGGAAATGTGAAGACCCGTGGAGCGGAATGAAGGGAATCCGCAGTACCCGTAAGGAGAAGCGGAGAGCTGCTTCTAGAATCAGAGCCACTGATTGGGATTACTCTCGAACCAGCCACCCGTCATTGAAGAAGGTATCGAGTGGTCCACATTGGGCCACGTAAAGTAAGAGTCAAAGACGGAGAAACCGTCACATAAAGGAGTATCGTAAGAAGTAAAAGACAAAGAAAATGTGCCATTGCCGTCGCCTTCAAGAGGCATCGCTGATAGCCAATTGTCTATGGGAAAATCCATAACACATACCACAATCTTGATGATAGGGAGCTCCAGGTGACAATGACACATACATTCCTTTGATATATCTGATGTATTGTGAAACCTAGCAACATGATGCCACTGGCAGATCAAATCATCAGATCACAATTAATGTCAGGGAACCTCAGGCAAGTCTTGCACATATGTGTTATGGATTTTCCAATAGATGATTGGCTGTCAGCAATGCCACTAGAGGAATCAGACAGTACACCATCTTTTTCTTTTGATCCTTTTACTACTCCTTTACATAGTGGCTGCCCTGCCCTTGATGACTACTTCATCTGGCCAGATGTCAACCATTCCTGTTACGATTTTCAAACTTTTTACCTAACTTAACCCTTATCATTTAACCTTATCCTACATTAGGGTTAGGGTTCCCCTTTTAGATACTGGCCTAGACTTAGCCAGATCGCTCTAGATACCGGTTACTTTACTTTCCCGATTAACCGGATCGCTCCCACACTACGTCATAGATAACACCTCACTGTTCACACATGCTGATAAGCACCCTTTATGCTACTGGCTAGCTATTCTTGCTATCTCATTAATCATGCTTAGTCATAGGTAGCACAACAGTATAAGTACCTGCCTGTACTCTCTGTCTTTCCTCAGTCGTATTCATTTGGTTCTTGGGTTATCCCAGCCGGACGTCAAGGACTAAGCCCTTTACTGTTATGAATCTGGTCATAACATTCTTTTATCTTCGCCTTCTACACAACGCAAGACTTGTCACACTTGCGCTTGCACTAATCTTTACGCCAAAGCAGATCACGTGACTTGCTGACTAAGCAGTCTAGCCCCACCCATCACGTGATACGATCTAGAACCGGGTAATCCTTTACCCTATCTCTGACGTCATGCCTCGAGCCTACCTCCTGGCATCCTCGTTGTCCCCTCATTCCTCCGGTCTA
>JBBPNX010000305.1:0-23991 GCA_038091155.1 Harrya chromipes | reverse complement strand
CGTATCAGAAGAAGGTAGGGTGGATGAGGAGCAAGAGCTCGTGGTTGAACCCGACGGAAATATGACTCCTCAGCCTCCGCCGACGCCACCTGAACAGTCTCAAGGTGACGATTCAGACGCCGTTTCCATGCGCCTCTCCGAAGCCGAAGCCAACGACGGTTTGGAGGATGATTTCGTTGCAGAAGATTTGTCAAAAGATACGGTGCAACTTCAAGTTAGCCAAGCAACCACAGGTGATGAAGAAGAAGAGGCAGATATGCAGCCTCCGGAAATCGGATCAGCTCCACGGGAATTGTCGAAAAGAGAAAAGAGAAAGTTACGGGAGGCACAGAAGGCTCAAGCGGCAGTAACTGAGAGCAGCACGGGGCAGGTCAGTACTCCCTTCGTTGTATTCCATGTCCTGATCTTTGGTTAGGTTTGTAACGTTTGCAAAGAACCTTTTGAAAGTCGCACCAAATTGTTTAACCACATCCGAGAGACAGGGCATGCCCTTGCTCATTCAGACGACAGACCATCACAGACTAGGAAGAGTAAGAAAGGCAAGAGATAACATACTACCACTACCACTACCACTAGAAATGACATACCACGGGCCCAGGTGGTCAATGAATAGCCGTACAGTGACCCGTGGTCTATCCCATCAATTGTGAGACATCCTCGGGTGGATACTTCGTCTGCGAAAACGTCAAAAGTCTGTGAGGTGTGAGAGATCAGTTATCATTCAAAAACACAGAGAAAATTGAATACCGTTTCAGGCTCTGAATGTACTTCCGGCTGACTTCGTCATTGAGTACATGTGCTACTTGATCGGTAGAAATCTTCTCTCGTGCTGAACGTTCGTGGATACTGGAAGGGAGGTCTGAGCGACAATTCCAGCAGCGGGCGTAGATGAAGACATACCCAACCATGGTCACACCAATGGGCCACGGTGCGTTGCCTATCGACAACCTTAGGTACGCATCATTGGCTTTCTGGTATTGTCGTTTTTGCATGTAATGGACAATCTCAGCTATTCGGGCCAACATGTCTGAAGGCAACAACTATTATTGGTTGAGTACCAGATCGAGATCGAACGGCAAACTACTGACGTACTCTTGAACGCAAAGTCTTGAAGAGCGGTTTGAGGTATTCTGCAGATTGAACTTGTGTCGCCGCTGCCAACTTCCCTTGTGTAGTCCGCTTAACATGCTCTGCGAAAAGAGGTAAGGTTGACGAATCAAAGAAGTTGTTTCTCTGACCTGGCCGTTCATCCATTGCTTCCTCCCATTCTTTGAGAGTGCGCTTCAGCGCATAGTATATAAGCGGGTATAGTTTGTCCGGGTCGGTTTTGATCAATTTCAAGTCTAGGACACCAGCGTTCGGCTCTTCGGCGTCGCTCTTCTTCTTCCCTTTGCTCTTATTCATGAGCTCTCGTTCTATGTTTTCGACGTCTTCCAACGCTTTCTTGAAATCATTCTGACCACTCTGATGGTCGTCTCCCTTTCCTTCGATCAGCTCCAGAGCGCGTAGGCGTAACCTCCTGTCTCTGTCGGACTCAGCAAACAGCCGGATAGGTTGCCCTTTAGCACGAAGTCTGCGGATAGTCTCCTCGTTTGACATATTGAAGGATGATTCCGGGATTGGTAAGTCTGAGTCCCAAGATTCTACGGCAGGCGTGAGGGAAGCGGTCTGAGTTGTCTTCTGCTTCCGTATGTAAGTATGTATTAGTACAATGCGAAAGAGCATACCTACATCTGCATCTGGTTTCGTGTGCTCGGTAGCAACAGCTTCAGCACTGCTTCGACCTCCTTCCTGCGAGGATTGCGCTCGCTCCTGCTGAGCCTTCTGTTCCTCTTCTTGCTTGATTCTTTCGATATCCCCTCGTCGCAGGTATTTCTTTGGCCGGGAAGCGGCATCAGTTTCCATGGCTCCGCGTTTGACCGCAATTTCAGCTCTGAGCGCGTCCATGATCACAAAGATGCTACGAGGATTGTGATATTGAGCAAAAGTTATGGAGAGGTATTCTGCTTTCAAGGTGAACCGGTGATAGCCAAGTTACAAGCAACCGAAGCTTATGTAATCCAACAAAGAATCCGTTGTACTCCGAAGACTCTCGAACCTCACACCAACACTTGCACAACCAGAATGTCCGAGTCTGATTTGTCCAGGTGACCGACCTTTCGCTGTTTAACTGAGAGTGGACTGATTGTTTTTGCAGCAAATACGTTCTCCAGACCGCGGGCTTTGACGGTTAGTTGAGACTACCAGGCTCGTCGGATGGCTTTGCCTAACTCTCGTACCAGCTCGTTTCCCAAACACCAACCAGACGAGGCACTGGTATGATTGAATCTTGGGTGCATGTGAACTACCTATTCACATGCGGGCATAGCTTCCAAAACTACACCGACTACTTCAAGTGTATCACCGCCAAAGGGGAAGATTACGCGCCTTGCAAGCAGTTCAAGAGGGCATACCACTCTCTGTGTCCCAGTAAGTGCTCGAGGTCGTCTCGTGGTGTCTTGTTGTCTCACATCTTCGTAGATGAATGGGTATGCGGCAAGCACTTGCTCTTCCGTTTCACAACTGAATGTATTCCTCAGATAGCCAGGTTCGACGAGCAAAGAGAGAGTGGAACGTTCCCTGCCTCCCTCGAACCTTGATAGTACATGCATAACTTGGTATTGTCGTAAAACACTAGAGTTTCCGAAGATGTTATTTCCACTGAGTCGCGTCTGTCTGAATTTGGTGTGTGGGTGTGCTCGACTGAGACGTGGAGAGAACACTCTTAACCACCATCTTCCTTTGACTCTTTTAATTTGTGCGGTCTGTCTAGAAGAGACGATACATGAATTGCGCAGGTTCCACAACGAACTCGTAGCTCGGTCACTGCTCGTATATCTCTGCTCATTCTGTGCTAGACTCGACCCACGATGGACAACGTCAATCTCAACGCTTTGACTGAAAATGCAGCGAGACTTGGCATGCGTATCCAAGAGACCTTCAGCGAACATACTCGCGATCTCTCCATAACGCGCGGTGGAGCATCCATCTTTGACATGCCAGATGAGAAGGTGAAGAACATTGGGAAACAGCTCGACTCTAGCAGTGACAGGGAGAAGCTTGACGCCATGAAGCGTCTCATAGCCGTAAGTGCATGCTTGGAAGAACGTCGTCTGGACCAACAGCGCATCGATACAATAGCTCATCTCCAAAGGTCGCAATGTCTCAAACTACTTCCCCCAAGTCGTCAAGAACGTCGCGTCGCAGAACCTCGAGATCAGAAAACTTGTTTATATCTACCTCTTGCGCTATGCCGAGCACGAACCCGATCTGGCCTTACTCTCAATCAACACTTTCCAGAAGGATCTTGCTGATCCTAGCCCACTTATTCGCGCCATGGCGCTACGTGTCCTGAGTGGGATCAAAGTTCCGATGATATGTGGTCTGGTAGTCCTTGCAATCAAGAAGTGTGCCGCGGATCTGAGCCCATACGTCCGTAAGGCAGCTGCTCTCGCAATACCCAAGGCCTTCCAGTACGCATTGTGGTTGTTTCTTTTCTCTCGGCCTGTCAGCGAATCTCTTTCAGATTAGATGCTGCACAACAGCCTACCCTAATATCCGTCATAACTACTCTTCTCCGCGACCGGTCACCACTCTCAATAGGTAGCGCAGTCATTGCATTCGAGTCCGTCTGCCCCACGCGACTAGATCTCTTGCACCAGCAATATAGGCGCTTGTGCAAAATTCTTGTAGACGTGGATGAGTGGGGACAAGTTTACCTCCTTAATCTCTTACTCAGATATGCGCGCACGATGTTGCCTAAACCAATTGTTCAGCAACATGAGGAAGCTACGGAAGAAGTTGATGCTGACCTTCAGCTCCTCCTTGCATCATCGGAACCCCTTTTCCAGTCCAGGAACCCTGCGGTGCGTCGCTTATTTATCCCAGTACTATATTCCTGATTCATATATCTTCAGGTAGTTCTTGCTGTTGCGCGGGTCTTCTACTACATAGGTCTTCCGTCTTCTACCAGCAAGATTGTGTATCCCCTGATTCGCATAATGCATGTGTCGCGAGAAGTCGAACGGGTAGTCCTTGCATATCTATTGGTTATCACACGTGCACATCCAGTCAGTAATTCATATTTGTTATTGGGACACGACTCATTGTTACTCCAAAGCAACTGTTCTCTACCCAATACCAACGATTTTTGGTGCGTGCCGACGATACTTCGCAAGTGAAAAGGGACAAGATCAAAGTGTTACTGAACCTTTGTGACGTGGATAATCACCAAGCACTCCTTCGCGAATATATTGTGCGTTCTGATCTCCACGGTGCCAAACAGCATCTGATACTGCTTTCTAACTCCTTTCCAGGATTGTGCTGAAGATGTAGATGATGCTGTAGTGGGAGATGCGATCCATGCCGTTGGTCGATGTGCAAGCGTCGTTCCGTCGTGTACGCCGAATTGTCTCTCAGCACTCATGATTATGATCAAAAGTAGACATGGTGCGTCTCCCGTCCTGCCGTACCGTGAATTTTTTGTTGAACAGCCATCAGACATCGTCGTCAGCAATGCCGTTCTGGTATTGAAAGCTCTTATCCAGAACCAGCTTCTTGCCAGTTCTTCCGCTCCCGCATCGTCACAGTCGCCACTTGCCATCATCTCGCTTCTTGCTCGGCGGGTAGACGACATCAAGCACCCCCAAGCCCGTGCGTGCGTTCTCTGGCTCGTAGGCCAGTACGGCGCAGCAGCACCAGGAATAAGTACCGTGATAGAAGGTGTTGCCGACTGGGCACCGGACGTCTTGCGAAAATTCGCCAAGTCTTTCGCCACAGAGGTAGAGATCTCCCCTCTTCGCATCACTGATCAACGCTGATCAACACCCCCGTTCAGGCGCCTCCCGTCAAGCTCCAAGCGCTCACCCTTGCTACCAAACTGTTCCTGTTGTGTCCAACCGACCAGAGACTGGATTTGCTTTGTCGTCACGTGTTGTCCCTCGGTAGATATGACCTCAACTACGACGTTCGCGACCGCACCCGCATGCTCAATTCGCTTCTTGCGGGCGTATCGCCAACTATCAACGGCGATGGGACCGAGCAACAAAGCGGCGTCGTACTTCGACGAGAACAAGTCATGAAAGTAATGTTCGACGGCAAGGCTGGCATCGTCGAAGACAGCGATGAGACGTTTGGTGCGTCGCTGAGTTATTGAGGAGTCTTTGTTCAACGTTCCACGTCAGGCTACCACAATCTACCGATTGGTTCCCTCGGCCTCGTCACGGGCAGGGTTACCACCGGCGATAGTATTCTTCCAGAATGGCTAGAAGGAGGAATCGACCCCATGCTCCGACAGAGCGAAGACGATATAGCACCACCTCCGCAGGCAATCAGCTCTGCAAGTTTCACAGCAGCCAAGACATTGGGTTCGGCGGGCGTGACACCCATCGTGCTCACTCCCACAGGCAGCTCAACGCCGGCACGTGAAGAGAAGGATTCCTGGAGGAATCTGGATAAATTTTACGCGAGCGACAGTGACAAGAAAGATTCTGAAGAGAGTTCTGAAGAGGAGAGCGAGGAGAACTGGAAAGAAGACAATGATGCACACGACAGCGAGGAGAGTCAAGACGTTGGTACGGATGAGGAGAGTAGCGAAGAGGATGGGCAAGAAGGAAGTGAGGAGAGTAGCGGGAAAATACAACAATAATGTCAATTGTCATGCGTGAAGCCCATTCTACAGAATAGCACCATCAGGAAGCTGATAGTATAATGGCTAGAAAAGGAGGTCGTTGAGTGTTTAGCAGGACGGACGGGGTAATTGGGACGTACAGTGTTAAATACGTGGTAATAGTGGCCATTTACACCCCCTTCGTGTTCGTTACCGTAGTATTCCATCGGGAACCACTGTCGATCGAGTCGTCAATGGGATGTAAACAAGGTGAAGAAGAAATTTTACATGGTGTTCTGGAATGTCCTCTTTCCACGAACGTATAAGGCGCGATTCCTCTGTCTGGTTCGTAAGGACATAACCGTGTTTCGGGAGGACGAATTGCCCAATCTGGAGCTCCGTGTCGGTGACGATACCCCGTGATACCCTCGCATAGGCGGTGCGATACAAGCCTCGGTACAGGATATACTCGCACCTGCGAAGATCGTCTCGATGAGTAATCACCGGTGCGCACAAGTCGACACGTACCACCTGTCCATATCCTGGCGATCAATATCGTACACAAGTCCATCGTTCACGAGGATGTCATACGGAGCGGCTTTGTAACCTTTAGCTTCCGGTCGAAAGACAAGCGAACACAAGACACGCACGTCTAGGTGCCAGAGGCTTGCTGACCACGTATCCCAAGAACACCACCGGTCTGGGGTATGCTGCAGCCATAATACGCGCCAATTCCCTGCTTTGTAGCTCCCTGTCCAAGGGATCTTCCTCTGAAGTGACAAATCATGTGATGTCGGTTTACGATTCGGGAGTTTATGTGACCTGGACATACCTTGACCGTTATGCGACACCACCACCGTGATTTCAGTGCCGTATACGTCGAGAACAGCTTCAATAGCTGGAGCGAGCTCGCCATGAGGTGACGGAAGCAGATGATGATACGAATGGATGATCGGGAACTGAGAACATGGGCATCAGTCTTCGTCATGTCAGCCGAAGATGGGTACCTGCCTTGGACAACAAGGCCGCTCCCCATGTATGCATGTTGGGACCTGGGCCTAGATCAACATACTGCAAAAAGACATTCAGAGACCCGTCACTAAAGTGATTATCAGACTCACATAACCCAACTCTTCGGCGGCAACACGAGTCCTGCTCAAGCGTCACTTCCACCATTCAATCACCTGATTCAGTTGATAACTCACAGGTCACGATTTCCATACACCGTCCGCTAATCCGATATGTTTCAATCGTACTCGTATAGAAATAGTATCAGCACTCACGTGTAGGTCTGTCTCCAACAAGCCGACAACATCAAGCTCCATATCCCTGTCAACATCCAGATCAGAGCTGCCATACACTGACGAAATTCAAAAGCTACACACCTGATGACATCTCGTATGCGACGCTGACTGTCATGCCCTGCATTATCAATCCCGAAATGAACGGTCCAGATACCAGCATTAAACGTCCTTGTCCCAGGTTTGAACGGTCTTGGACCCACGGCGGGCCAATGGAGAAGCGTAGCTAGAACCGAAACAAGAGAGAGAAGACACACGATTGTGAGGATCCGCGCGCGGGTTGGACTCGGGATGCGAAGGAAGAGGTTGGGGCTGGTTGATACGCCTCCGAACGGTGAACGGAAGGCGAGCAGCATAGCGGCCATCTGCGTGCTGAGGACTCTGGAGGACGAGTCAATCACACGGAAAGAACAATGGGAGGGATACGTACAAGTCGGTTCTCTCCCGCAGATAGACACCTCCAGGTACAAAAGCATACGCGACAGTCCATGTATTCGCCAGATAGAATAGAATGGCGACAAAGAACGCTGTAAAATATCTCCTGCCCGCTTTATCACCCTTCCAAGCGGAATGCTGTGACAAGACCGAAGGGAGGATCGACATGCAGAAGACTGAAAAATTCAGTCCACCCAGGAAACCTGGCCAATCACGGGAACGGTACATTACGAATGCACCCGCGCAACCATAAGCAAACCACAAGGGATGGGTAAGTAACGCGGAGGAAGCTGCAGTTGGGAGGACAGCCGGCAAGATTAGACCAAAGGATTGCGCAATCAAAGTGATGGACCCATGTAAATGCGGAAGAGGTCCTCTAGGATGCCCGTCTTGATATCCAGTCCATGACCAAGCAATGATAGTGCTAGAGTCGGTGAACAAGCAGTGTAGCGTGAAGAACAAGGAACCCAGTGCGATTGACGAGGCCAACCAGTTCCGCGGGGTGTCCTTTGAATCGTTTGACGCATTTTTATGTCCTTCCGATTTCGCTTTGTTGACATTAGGAGTAGACGCACGGGTGGCTAGATCGAGAATAGCAAAGATGGCTATCACCATCCCGGTCTTGTTGTAACCACCAGTCTCTTCGTTCAACATTGGCCAGACTACGATGCGAACATGAGTCCAAAAGAATCGCCACAGAGTATAGATCTTCGTACCTGGATTGTTAGCGTGGTTAATATGCTTGGACAGGGATGACAGAATCAGTCCTGCACCCAGAACTGGACATAAGCGTGAGTATTCCCTGTGGTTCGCATGGGAGAGAAGAAACGCACGGAATCCCTGGTATGCGTCATTTCCCGCTGTCCAATCTGCCACCTGGCTTAGAAGAACGGCTACGTTAGCCACGATGACGACCCAAAGTCGTTCTACGGGGCTGTCAATCTTATAGGCTGCCAGTCCAGTGAGGGAGAGCACCCTCAATGTTACCCTGCCCCATCTCGTCACCGCCCAGTTGCGGAGAGGTGTTATTCCAAGCAAAGTCGGGGCGAGATAGATGAACAATGCTGCTTCTGCACCCGAGAGACCAAGTTCCCAAACAGAGAAGTAAAACAGCGTGGTAAGCAGAGAGGTTACGATAGACCAGAATAAGTATGCTAATCGGGTTCAAAGTTCAGAGTGGCAACAGAGAGCTGAAACTCAGATTCTTATCACAAGCAGGAAAATACCACGACTCACATAGGTAAACGTCGGCCACAAGGCTCAGCCAGGGTCTTGACGCGGAGTTTATCAGACAGGCCAATTGTCTCCACCCTCTGCAAGTATTTCCGCCAGCCTGAGCACCAGGCTTGTTATCTGATGCAAGTGCTCGAGTCTTGGCATTGGCAGACTTTGACACGACTTTGAGATTCGGCTCGATTGTCTTATCATTGACAGACGTCAACTTATTGTCGTGGGGAAGAGACTCGGCTCTATTTATACGAAAACGTCAGATTGCAATCAAACAAGGTGATGTGGTCGATAATACATGTTTTTATGCACAATACTGGAGTCCAGTGATACGCCAATGGCAAGCTACGGAGAGTCAGCGCATGGGAAGGCTAGGATTGGAACTGCCTTGCCTGTAGGTTGTAATGTTTGAAGTGAGCTGCCGAGATCGAATCGTAAAGCACGTCCAAGAAGACGAGTCCCCATTCGAAGAAGGCGTATCGGGTATATGCTATGAGAACGTGAGTTCAATCCAATGACAGAGGAACACGAGTCGTACCTCCAGGTATTCTATGTACCTTGTGTTGTATGAAAAAGTACACCAGAGGGATGATGGACGCAAAGAAACTATGTCGATCGTTAGCGACGACCCATTGATACGCGAAGCTGCTTACGCTATAGAGACGAATTGCCTTTGTGTGAGTGTGGGGTTAAAATAAGCTGACTTGTGGAGAATAACGTGATACGAACCGTCTCTTCCTTACTTGGACGAGGTTTGCGGGGGTATTCACGATCCCTCCCAGCATCAATGGCAGATTGCACACGATGTACAACACCATGAGTACATCATGAACATCGTGGTCATCAGTTGACGTGATATACGCCCAGCCTCCACACGCGAGCGTGCGAACGATGCCAGCAAGGCAGAGCCAAACCGGCAAGGTCGAGTGAGACGTGCGGGTGATGAAGTATTGTAGAAATACAAGAGCGAAACGGGGACCACTCGTTATTGCGATGAGGATTTGGAAGACATTGCGCTCTGGATACCAGTCACCGATACTAGGGAGGCATATGAGTGGGACGATATGTGACGGTAGTTGACAATACCGACGTTGCAGAAACGGAGGGGAACCACTCGTCCGGATATCCTGCAATGCCATTTTTGACGATTTTCTTGTAGTGGAGTGCACAACCGAGGAGGAGTGCGCAGAAGAATGCGGCAAAGGCAAGGTATGTGTGAACTGCAGCGACGTGAGATGCGTCAATGATGAGAAGGCCAGCTTGCCGGTTCACAGCGGCCGACGTTGCGTGTTTTGTGCGACCCGACATGCTGAGCGTGTGTTGGTGTTCGGGGTAAACACGGCTGGTACACGGGGCGCCCATTATTACATACCTGACTCGTAACCTCGATCACCCGATGCCAGGGCAGAAGATACCCCACATACCCATCACTGTCTTTATCGGATTTCTTGGAGCGGGAAAGACATCCATCATCCTCTCGTTGCTTCCAAAACTTCCCAAAGACTACAAGGTCGTACTTCTCAAGAACGAATTCGGAGACATTGAAGGTGGGAGGGAACCGCCGGCGACTGGATCAAGCTCATCGTCGTAACCAGTTGACAGTCAGCTTGCAAAGCAATCCAGTTTGGCAGCTGTCAGTGAGATTCTGAATGGATGCATGTGCGTATCGTGATGTTGAAGTGACTGCCATGTTGAACGCCAATATACAGGTGCTGTGTCCTTGTCGGTCAAATGAAGAGCGCCCTCTTAGAGATTAGAGGTAAGGTTCGTTGTCACGACAGAGAAGAGTCGGGATCATCACTGCGTCTATTTCAGACAAGTTTCGTCCGGATCGCATCATAATAGAGTGCAGGTAGCGATGGCTCGGATTGCAAGTGTCACTCTCGCTGACCGCAGCAGTGGTTCTGCCTTTCCTGCCACCCTTGCATTTCAGATCCGAGAGTTAGAGCGCGAAACGGACAATGACATCAAGTTAGACGCGATCGTTACCGTCGTTGACGCGGAGAACTTTTCCGGCTGTGAAGATACGTCCCCTACAGCCAAGATGCAAGCGAGTTACTCGGACATTATACTCATTGTGAGTGCGATCGTCGACGCTGCAGATTTGATGACCTTTGCGAGAATACTAGAATAAATGGGAACACGTTGATGAGAGAGCGCTCGACGTCGTGCTTGATCACCTCAATACGCTGAATGATTTGACACCAAAGATCAAATGTAACGGACGCGATGGCGTGGATCCCACTCTTCTCTTTGGAGTTGATACCAAACTTTTTCAGGACGCGCGCCATGAGGCAGGCATTCTGGGAGACAAAGTCCACCATGATGAGGTTCAGACCGTCACGCTTCTCAAGGGTTCTGGCAAGCCACGAGTTACGGGCCATCGTTGCCACGACGAGAGCTGCACGCATAGCCATCCGCTCGAAGCCAGCGTCCATGTGGATGGAGAGGGAGAGAACACCATCGTTGAGGGACTACTCCGAGATACGCTTGCAGCGGTATCGAAAGAGACGGTCTGGAGGATCAAAGGGTTCGTGCGCTTGGAAAGTGGGGTCCATATTCTGAATTGGGCGTTTGGACGATACGAACTGACGCGGTGCGGCGATGACGAGGAACCAGCCGAGGGGTACTCTCTGCGGCTGACGGTCATGGGAGAGCGAGGTGAGGTGAAGCGGTCGATAAGCAAGTTTGGTAGTACGTTGGGGGCAAAGACCTCCTAGCCGCGCATTGTAAAGATAAGATAAGGAAAGTGCCACATCACATATTGAAATATTCGATCCACCGTGATTTTCTCCAATGTTCTCTCCACCATGTTTTCCTATCTCCCTAGTCCAGGTGTGTATTCCCGTCCTTTCTCTGCTTTTCTCACCTTTTCTTTCTAGCTTATTTTTACTGGCGCTTTCCCGTCTTTGCCGCTGCAAAGGATCGCGAATGTGCGCTGACCATCCAGTCCGAACGCGTGGACTGGCTGCATTCACTAGATTCCTTCGAACCATCCTCCTTTGGACAAAGCCAGGAAAACGCCCACTCGCGCGAGATATCCGACGTCCTCTCTTCCAATGACCTCTACCACATCCTCGGTGTTCCCCGTTCCCTAGCCCTCGACAGACTCACCCTCAGACGGGCTTATCTCTCGCGCAGTCGAGCCTGCCACCCAGAGTGCGTATCCCCCCTCTCTTTCCTTCTTTCCCCCTCTTACCTCGTATACGAACGTGTAGCAAATGCCCCGGAAACCCAGACTCAACGCACGCCTTCCAGCGCATATCCATCGCCTACGGCGTCCTCTCCCAACCCTCTCTCAGACGCCTCTACGACACCCGTCCGAGCGACGACCAATCCGACCTCCTACGCGCCCATCCCCACGGGTACGCAGACGAAACCCTCAAAGGCGTCCTCCTCAGCATCATCAGCGATTACCTCGACGGCAACCTCGAAATGATACGCACGTTCCTTCGTCAGTCTGTCCCCACGCGCACGTTCCCCCCTGACATTTTTCCTCAGAGGCAGTCAGCGACCTCAACCCGTCCCTCAAACTCAGCGACGACAACATCAACTCGGTGCTGTCCGTCCTCGACAGCATACGCGGTCGCGTCCTTAGTGAGTCCCCCTCCCTCTTCTGTCCGCGATCTCACCGCGTCACAGCGTGCCGAGCCTGCATCCTCGCCCTCCACTCTGAACTCATCCGCGTGCTCGAACTCCAGTATGCCTTTCGCCATCTGCCCTATCTCGACATCACAGGCCGCTCCCGGCTAACCATCCAACTGATCCGCATCACACTCTCACTCCCTGTCACGCTCGAAAAGGCCATCCAGGACGCTTGGGAGGAGGACGTGTTGGCCGACGGCCAGCGGAGCACCGCAGACGACAGGGACAAGGAATGCGACAAGGCGGCGTTGTTACCGAAGCACGTCGTTCTTCTCATCAGGGGCATCGACGTGATTCTGGACAAGATGGAACGCGTGTTGGGTTAGGTCGTAGGGCTGTCTGCCGGGTATCAATCTATATATTCGTTCATTTAATCATTTAGTAGGTCCCACTGCTCTCCTGTGTTTTCTGTGTTCTGACCGACTGCGCTTTCTTCGCGTTGTTAGGGGTTTCCGTCTCGCTTTCACTACTTCATTGGTTCCTGATCTCCTACTCGGACCTTGGGCTTGCAATGGGATTTTCACACATGTGGCTTGTCTCCATTACATGATTAAAACAGTGATATGCTAAGCTCTGCATGGTGTCGATCGAAATCAGGAATGCAGAACAAGCAGAGAGAACACACCAACAAACAACCCAAAAAGTGGTCGACATTGGTGTATAAAGAGAAATAAGAAACGACGGACGTTTTGCAGAACGTACTGTACAGGAACTGTCCGTGGCAAGTCGTGAAAAGGAAGCGTAATGGACTCAGATACCGAAACCTAACACAAGACAAAACCAAAAAACTTAAAAGGAGTAACGACAGGCACAGCGAATTAGACTCTTTTTGTCAAAACTGCACACTCCTCTGATTCTACAGAAAACAGGAGGAAAAAAATGGTACCGCAGTACCGGTCCATCAGCGAAGACGAGATAATCCCTGCGAAGCACTCACAACGTTCATCCAGACGGCATCCGCATGGCCATTGGCCGAACCGGGTGCTGGCACGATTTCTTCCAGCATGTAAGTGTCTTGCGATGGGTGACACCCATAGGTCCCATGCGACCCGTTGGGCTGTGCAGCGGCGGCTGCCAACAACTGCGCATAGTCACCATTGTCGGTGTTCATACTCCCGCCTCCGATGGATCCAGGCACATGCGAGGTCCCTATGGAAGCCATCGGGTTCTCCGGGAAGAAAGGGTAAAACAAGCCTGCTGGGATTTCTGCGAGCTTATCCCCGACAGCCCCGGGCGTAACAGGCGCACCAACGCTCTTGACAGGTGTCGTGCTTTGAGAAGCTGTCCGTGGTCCATAAACCACAGCGCTGCTCATGTTCGCCTCAGGCTGGTACGCTGGGTGTGCCATGGTTGGCGTCTTTTGTTGTTGTTGTTGCTGCAAATGTACCTGTCGGGGAGACGCCATGGACGGAGAGCCCAACACAACATTCTCAGTGTCCCAGTCGAGTTCAGAGAGTAGAACGGGGTCTTTTGGGGGACCGACGGAATGAAGGTCAACACTGAGAACTTTCTCAGCGAGCTTGGAGATTAAAGGATGACCACCATTCAAATCTTTCCGTTCCCAGCGCCACCGGAATCGAGGTAACATGTCAAGAGCCATCCAAACGTCTTCAATCATGACTTGCCGCGTCAAACGTTCGCAATGTGACATGTGACCATACAGGATAACCATGGCTGCAATGTGGAGTGGGATCGGGGAGACGAAAAACGCAGTGTCGGGGAAGCGGATAAGCTGGTTGTGTACGATGATAATGTTGTGTGATGTGGCAATCGCTAACCAGGCATGAGCGTCTTGAAAAGAGGAAAGACTTGGAGCTCACCATCAACAAGTGCTCTCGAGCGATGCATATAGTCAAGCTCCTTCAAGCTGAACAGGGCTCTCAGCAGCAATATTCTCGTTATCCAAAGTTTGAGTAGCGTGAGTCCCTGATCCTCCGTAATTTCGCGGACTAGATTCTGTCGCTTTTCCAACGGCCAATCTTCGGTCCCGCCAAAGTAGTATCTGTAGCTCTCCGGCAACTGTCTTCGAAACTCTGTCATGCTCTTGATAATCCGCGTTGCGTGTCGCATCACGGCATCTACACTCTTGTTGGAAGGGGCATAGAGGGAGTTGATGATGTCGGCCTGTATCTCTGCGATAGGATGGGAGAGCACAAAGTGCTCGGAGTAATCAAAGTGCTGGCCTGTGAGGGATCGAGAAGGATGGGGTGTGTTTGAATCAGAGGGAGCAATAGCAAGGGGTCTGCCGAGTAGGATGGACGTCCCGCGATCGTGGACCATTACGATGCCCCACAGTCGAATCCGCAATTGTGCTTCTTCTTCTGTAAACGTGTTGTTCTGGGACGTGGGATCGTGGTGGAGACCCAGTTCGATGGACAACCGAACGAGGCTGCCAACCAGACGCCACAAGGAACGACCTTGACGCTGTAACATGGTGTCAGGACTAGACAAGTTACCAATGGATGAAACAAACGTACTTCTGTGTACAGGTACCATTGCAGCAATATGAGTGCCTGGAGGCTAGTGATGGTGACACGAAGATGAGGCTTGACTGCGAGGGCACGCTCAAAGAATTCATAGTGCTCTGGCCATTCATTGGGCAGAAGTTTCTTGGTCGAGATGGGGCTATCGGTGGGGGACTTGACGCCATTGTCGACGAGGGTAGCCTTGTGGTTGAGTTCGCTCAATGTGCCGAGAGCAAGGATGAAATACATGCTGCAAATAAAACCGGGATCGTGTTGAACGTTTTCGGCATCGTAGAGAGCATTGAGCCGGCGTTCAAAGTCGGAGCGGAAAAAGACCGGACGATGGAAATTGAGATGCGAAAAGTAGACATCAACGATTCTGTGGACCATTTTTCGGTCTTTGGGGAGCCAAATGGTGAATTTGGAGACGGCTTGGGACGGTGCGCTAGGATTTGAGGTGGAAATGTGGATGGGAAACCATGCAGAGGTGTTGCGGGGGACACACGCGTCGGTGATGTATTGATCACGACCGGAAGTGAGACCGTTTGAACCGACGGCAAGATCTTCCCTGTCGTTTTGAGCTGCGAGCTGACTTTCGCCCATGATGAGGGGATGGACGCCGAAACTCTTTGCGATGGCCTGGATGACGTGATGAGTGATGTGGCGCAAAGAAAAAATATGAACGGGCATACAGGAGTGTCAGACATGTCGAGAGACTGAGGATCTTGGCCCTTGACCTCGACATTGGAGGAGTGCGGGGGTGGAGGTGGGATTTGATGGGGAGGGGGATGCTGGATTGGCTGGGGAGGAGGCTGCATGTGCTGCGGTGGCGGGGGAGGGAAACCGGGATGCATGTGGGGGGCGTAGGTGCCGGGAGGACCTGGCATGGGGATGTGGGGAGGATAAGGGCCATATATTGGAACGGGGGGATGGGGATAGCCAGGTGGGACGAGGGGAGGGTAATAGGGAGAGGCAGGAGGGGGTGCATTTGAGTGTGGGTGGAACTGGTTGTTCTGGAAGTCAGGAGAAGGCTGGGGGGCGGGATCGAGTTCTATTCCCTCGCGGGCACAGATCTCCTCGAGATTTGAGAGGGTGAAACCTGGGAGACGGCGTTTGAGGAGAGCGTCGCAGAGAGCGATTTGGCGCTCGACATATTCGGTGTGGCCACGAAGGGTGAGGGTCTGTCTGTGTCTGTCCTCTTGCTGGCAAGCAACGCCTGCGGTGGCACAGGCGGTGCACTTTGGGTGCTTTGAATCGCACTGGGATGGGAGTGAGACAGGCGAACGGAGATTTGCGGTCGGTGACTACCGACGGGACTTGCCTTAATTTTCTTACTCCTGCATCGTGCGCAAGCCTCATGGGAGCGTCTGAGACGACGTGGTTCTGAGGGAGAGGCGACATCGTCCTGAGGCGAGTCAGGTTTTCTGCGTTTCTTGGGGGGTTGAGAGGGCGCTTGCTGTTGTTGAGAGGGCTGCTGCTGTTGCTGCTGCTGCTGTTGTTGGTGATGGTTATGCTGTTGTTGAGACTGCTGTGGGGAATGGTCCATGTGTAGAGCAGAATGTAGAGAGATGTCCGAGTGGTGAGGGAGGATGTGTGTCATCGCTGATACATTTCACGTCCTCTGAACTGAACTGGTTGTCTCTCTCTGCTCTCTCTTCTTCTCTCTCCTTTGTCGTACAATCACGTGATCATACCTATATGCTCCTCTCGAATTCCCTCTCATCGTCAATGATTCACTCCAACACATCCCACTACACGCTCGACACCGTCACAGAGTCTGTCCCCCTCCTCGCAGACGACCACTCTGACTATGGCGCAGCACATCACCCACAGCGTCCTTCCCCTTCTCGTCTTCTCTTCTCAGTCGCACTCCGCATGGCCGCCCTCTTCCTCCTTTCTATCCTCGTCCTGGGTGGCATACTCTTTCTCGCACTCCCCCCCCTCGACCCGTCCGTCCCTTCTCTTTTTCGTGTTCTCGTGTCCACTCACTCTCTTTCTAGTAACGATCGCCCATTACTGCGCATACCCAAATCATTTGATGATCTCAAGGCACTCAACGGCCTCTTGAAGAAGTACCGCGATATCTACCCGGAGCGCATCGTCGTCTGTTATGTCATCACCTATCTATTGTATGTTACTCTCCTCCCGTCTCCCCCCCTTCTCATTCTCTTGTAGCCTCCAGGCGTTCTCTCTCCCTGGTTCCATGTATCTATCCATCCTAGGCGGTGCTGTCTGGGGCGTTCCCGTCGCCCTCCCCCTCGCATGTACCTGCGTCGCAACCGGCGCCACACTCTGCTATTTCATCAGTGCCGCCTTTGGTCCTGCCCTCCTGACCGTACCCAAGTGGAAGGCTCATCTCGATAAGTGGTCCGATAAACTCCTCCAACAGAAAGACAACATCATCTCTTTTCTCATCATCCTCCGCATCGCACCTCTTCCTCCACATTGGGTCATCAACATTCTCTGTCCTCACGTCGGCATCACTCTCCTCCCCTTTTGGACAAGCACCTGGCTTGGTGTCTTTGGCATCACCGTCATACATACAACCATTGGCGGTGGTCTCGACGAAATGACCTCTGCCGCAGATTTCCACCTCTTTTCTTGGAAAAACTTTTTCCTTTTGTCTGCCGTCGTCATCGGCGTCTTAATCCCTGTCGGCCTCCGTTACTATTTCAAGCGCCAAGTAGCATCTGCAGCAGTTGTCGATGAAGCCGACCCGTTAGAGGACTTGCCCCAGGACAACGATGACACCATTCTGGCCATCGGACCCGGCTCCCTTGCTAAGAAACCTACCTCTCCCCAACTCACAAGTACATATGTTCCCAGAGATGGCAGATTCTACTCCGACCAAGATGTCCAGCAAGGTGAGGACGCTGACGACGATGACGACGACGACGACGTTATATTAGAGGTAGGGCCTGCCATCGTAATTAAATCTCTAGAAGACGAGAGCAGCTCGGGAAGTGCCACCCTCTAACGTCTTACCGTTTCTTAGAAATGATTTACATTCTCGTCATGTATTCGCCATAATTTACATGCTGTAGCGGCAACGTAGCCACCACGATCGTATTTATATTATTCGGACATAGTTGTTGATGCAGATGTGTGGTACACGCGTGTTCTGTGATGTGTGTGGCTGTCCTCGAATCAGGATCGCCTTATTTCGTCCAGACAAACACGTCGTCGAATTATCACACATCACAACATTATTAGGTAGACAGCCCAAAAAGCGTACATTCGATATACCGGGCGCCTGGCGATGTGACTGCACGAGCAGAATTTTAATATTGTCGCTTTTGTGGACCAAAGACTTTGGCTGAAACCCCTGAAAATGCGAAACCAAGAGTTTTCGGCCAGCGTATAGTGGCTGTGCCACAGGGAGAGAGAAAAAACCTGAATCGGGTGGCAACGGCAGCCCCGCGGACGTCCGAGAAAACACGCCGCTGCACGAAATACAGCTGGTATACGGGAACTCACCACCGTGTGACAGCATCAAGTTCGCTGCTGATCACGGAGAGTCTGTGAAAGTGTCAGAAGCAGAAGAGAATGACCTGCCATTCATTTCGGACGACGACGCGCGGTCCCGGTTCGTCAACCTTGCAATTTGCCTGGGTGGCGAACTATCAGACGAAACCTGGTTGCGAGCAAAGGAGGCAGAGCGTCGAAGGGAGAGGACTTGAGGAAGCAGAAATAACATCGGCAGGTTCTCAATGTGCCATGATGCCTAGTTATCGAAGCAGTACTTGCGGATGCATAGCCAGGCATATATTTTGTAGTGATGAAACCGGCCAAAAATTTGGCCAAAAATTGATCGGAGAAATTTCGGACCATTGTTTTTTTTGACTAATTTCTCCATTTCGAGTCATTTGCAAGGCGTAGTTTTGGTTAAAAAAAGTATGCTAGGCGACCATCAAAACTGTCGTGTTTATCTGTCCGCAACTGTACTCGAGCCATCTTTATCGTCAGTCATGCCGATCCTTGTGACCTGATCTCGGACTGACTGACAACCAGCTTCCAGGACACCACATGCTACATGATACCAGACAGTGGTGATACCCCCGACAAAGATCCTCCCAGTCAAACGCCACCCGCAAATGTGTCCACTCAATCCCCCAAGACGGTACTTCCAGACACAACGCCAGGATCGTCCTTGGTGTTCTTCAAACCATATTCCACGACACCTCTGTCTGGCGTTCCTCCGCGTCCCTCCACGGCACCACCTCACCCGTCCTCCGACGTGACCAATGGGAAAGAACCACAGACCGACCCACAAATGCGTACGAAGCTCGTATCTAATCTCCGTGCGCGCAACCTTCTCCTTCAAAAAGCGATCTCCCATATCGACGATGCCGTCCTCCATTTGATGGCTGCCAGATCCGGCATCCCTACTTCCAAGATACAACAAGTACGCGGCGAAGCGAGGAGTAGGAAAGACTTGTTAGATAGAGTTGACAGGGCTATCAAACTGGCCCAGAATAACGAACTGCATGAAGACAACGGGGAAGCTAATCTGTCAGGGGTTAGTCAGAGGTATGCTCGCTCTTTTTGGCCGACGTAAAACGATGTTTAATCTGTTGTATGAAAGGCTCTCCGCGGAAACGGGGTCTATTGATTCCAGGACAGCGTCGCATGCCCCTCTGGATGCTACTCAGCCTCTTCCCTCTGACGCTTCCTTGGATGCGCCTCAACTCCGCCGATCGTCCTCACAACCCCAGTTGGGACCTACTACGGGACAACCACAAACCCCGACCAAGATTTACACGCTCCCCGAACTCATCGAACGTCGGAAAGCGCTTCAAGAGTCTATCGAGTCCTGGCGAAAATTTGCGGCTGAACTGCGTGCTGCTCAGCCACACCTTGCGACCGAAACGCAGTCCGCGCCCACCCTGCCCGATGGTGTGTCGGCCCAAGCACCAACTGCATCCACTATACCTTCAACGACCCAGTCTCAAGAACCTTCTTGGACAGTCAAATATCAAAGGGCGCAGTTCGAAATAAAGCGCCGAGAGGACCTGTTACTCCGGTTAAATCAAGCTATCGCCCACGTCTCTCAGCCGACTGTCTTTCATCCCACCCCGGAGCAATTTGCGGCACTCGCATCCTATATTCCCCCCGCGCTCGACAAACCCCGCTTTGACGCAGCTTATACCCATTTTTGTCAGGGAAAATCTATCCAAATGAATGCGACCATCGTCATGCCAGATGTGAGCAAACCTGTGATAGACGTGTACTCGTTACATGTCGCAGTCATGCAGGAAGGGAGCTTTACCAGGGTCGGTCATTGAGTTGCTCTGTTTCGTCGCACTTTGTGACCAACTTTTATTATTATAGGTATCAGGTCGCAAATCTTGGGACGTCGTCGGGGGGCGGCTCGGGTTCATTCAAACGGCCGCGACGGCAACAGAGCCGGCGCGGTCATCTCCGGAGGTTGCCGTTCACCTTGAGAAGGCATACAGAGACCGCCTTCAGCAATTTGACCATCTCTACGTGAGTTCTGTCATTGAGACCGTCCGAAAGCGGATGGCAGAGCAACAGAGGAAGCCCGACTGACAGTCGCGCTGTCGGAGGATCGTCGCGGATTTGGGGGGTTCCATCTCCTAATTTAGAAGCTCGCGACCTTTTTTTATTCGTTTCATGAGGGCAAAAGGATCTAGGACCCAATGTCATATGCACGCGCATTCCCTGATACCACCATCCACAACCCAGTTTCTCCACGTCTACACTAGTTTACTACCCCTGCTGATACCCTTTATTTCGGTCGACTGAATACTTTCGGGAGTTAGAAGCACACTTATTTGCTCTTGACACAGACTATATGTACGTACGACCTGGAAACCGTGCATCGCAAAATACTCACTTGAAATAAAATAAAATTGTCCAGTGCGTAGCAGTGCGCGCGCGCCTCGCTATGGACGGAACCAAATCACTGCCCCATGCACCGGAATATGTAGGTTAGAGTTCAGTCAAAGTTAACACGGAAAAATAGAATGAATAAATAATTGTTGAATTGTTGCGTGATCATTTAACGACCTCTCCGTTTCATTGTACTTACACTCCTGAGTCAAGTGCCTTCGGTATCCAAAGAAGACGGCGTGCGTGGCGGCGCGGTTGGATACAGCGCTGCGGGTGCAGCTTTGGCACGAAAAAAGTACAATGTAATTAATCAGATAATTCAATTGTACGACTGTCGAAACATGGATATGAAGTGACACATAAAATCCGAGAGAGGAACAAGGGCGAGGCATTCTCGAGCCCTTTGCGGGAGAGAACCAGGGTAAGCTTCGCACGCACGTCACGCCTGATGCTCCACGCCCCGCCACGGGGGTAGGGGGAGGCGTTCTGGAGGGTGAGGCAAGCATTGTGATAGATAATAACAACATATGCGCGGAACCAAGGGGACACCAACCGAGGGAGACGAGGGGAGCCCGTCTAGCACCGCAGACATGGCGTCGTCTGGATGACAAGGCGAGTGTGCACAGAGGAATCCTGACTTATCCGCGGAGGAAGACATAAATTCAATAATATTTGGGAATATAAGATGATATTTTGTACAATAAATTTGTTGTCAAGAATACCAAAATAGGGAGGATTTCGTATGCAAGAGGATGATAATTCAAAGTCCGCCGTGGTCCGTTATGGTCTGTGCTTAGCAGGTGTTTGGAAGGTCGGCCCCAACCTCGCTCCCACCACCAGCATCCTCTGTGTTTGCTGTCGCTGTTGCCCACCTCCTTCCCCGCCGTTGTGCACGGGCCACCCATCCCGGACATCTACCAAGGTCGCTCTTTATACGTCGACCAAGTCCCGGCCGTCGTAGCGCTTCCCAGCACCCTAAAACATCTATCATCCCCCTTCCATTAAACCCAGGACTTTTGGATTATGGCCGATCGTATCCACCCGTACCCCATGTTCCCCCAGAGCCTCTCATCCAACTCCCTACAACAATCCCAGATCCCTCAACAATCACAGTCCCAACAGCCTGACCCTCAGATGCTTTCAGTGCTCTCTAACCCCGAGCAGTCTCGCATGTGGCAGCAGATGAATACGCTACAGAACCCATACCGCTCCCAACAGTCCGGCGATTTGGCCCCTTCTCAGATGAACCACCAGGCAAGTCTTGCGCGTTTTTTTCTCGTCACTATGTCTTGTCTGGGAAAATTCTCTCGCCTCACGTTCATAAGACATGCATGTCTTATCTGTATGTGATGGTGATGATGATCCTCAATCCCCCCCTTCTCTTCATCGACACCCGTCCCGTGTGGCGCCCGGTATAGCCATTACTCCCTTGTTCTCGATTTGCTAAACATGCCACTTGTCGTAATTACGTTCACTGACTTTTCCTTGTTTAGATGCAGGAATTCGCGCGAGGGCAGACTCTCTCCCATGGTCAAGGTCAACCTATTGTCCAGCAGATGCAGCAGTCCTTCGGCCTTAACGCGCAGCGCATGAACCAAGGGGGTCCTGTTTTCCACGATCCCCAACCCAGCCAACCCCAGTCCTTTATACCGTCCAATTTCCCCAACATGTCCATGAATACCCAGCAGCAAATGAAGCCAGCGTTACACATGAACCCTATGATGCATGCCGCAATGAACAACCCTGGGGTGAGCCGCCAGCTCAAGATGCTCAGTCAACAGGAAATCACTCGTCTGCAGCAGTCGGGGCTTGGCGCTCAACATACGTCCAATCAACCGACTGCCGTGGATATGTTTGCGTCTCAGTCTATGCAACCTTCTCAGGAGCAGATGCGCGGCTCACCTCATCCTACCGCGCAATCCGTTGGTCCGCCTGGCGCCAATCAGCAAATGGTGCCTGGGAACTCGCAGCAGAATGCTCAGAAGAGGATGATGACGACGGCCGAGTTCCAGGAGAGGAGGAATTATCTAGTCACACTAATCGCGCAGTCCGAGAGCAGCGTGCAGTCCATCTTGCAGAATGTGCGCAATGGTGCTCCAATAGATCCTCACGTACAGCAGAAACTCGGACAGTTTCGTGCTGAGCTCGCCAATCGGAAAGAGGTCTATGGCAAGTTTGTGGCCACTTACGGCGCTATGCTGGGCCAGCAGCTGGTGAATGGTATGCCGCAAGCGAACATGCCTCATATGTAAGTCCCTGATTGTAGAAACCTGTATGATATATGTTGACGTATTGGTAGGGGTCTTATGCCTCACTCTGCTTCGCAGCCACCTCAGCAGCCACCCGCGCCGAACCCGCAAGTCCAACCTGGCTTCGTTACTCAGGGTAACCAACCTGTTGCAGCACAGTACAATATGCCTGCCAGTAATGGTGCATCTCCGCTCCCTGCCCAGAATCAAGGTGTCCTAAACCAACAGATTCCCATCCAACCTACGCAACCTGTGCGGCCGAATACCATCCCCCCTCGAACCGGAGGTACCCCTCACCAGATTCCTGGTCAACTCCCGAATACGTCGTCCCCTAACCTAGGCAATTTTGCGGGCCAGGGTGGACAGAAGCTCCCCAACGCAACACGTCAATCGGTGGGGGTCATGCCACTGGACAAACAGCGATTTGATTCTACGTATACGCAGTTTTGCCGAAGCAAAAATACAAATCCTAGCCTTCGCGTGGCGATAGGGGAAGGTCGGACGGTGGATTTACATCAACTTCACGTTCACGTAATGCATGAAGGTGGTGCACAATCAGTGAGTTACCTTGTTACGAGGCTATCTGAAGGCTAATCCTGCACCGGATTAGGTGACTCAAGGAGATATGTGGGCTGTCATTGGTGGTCGGTTAGGCTTCATTCAATTCCCCGGAAACGACTCCGAGCCAGCCCGGAGTGGACCCGGAATTGCTCAACAGCTTCAGAACACTTACGAACAGTACCTTCACCACTTTGAGCACGCCTATATTCTCACAGTCAGGAATCGTCCGGCCATGGGGTCACAACAACAAGCGACACTTCCGATGAACCCGAGTCCCCTCGTCGCTGGTAACAATGCGACGGCTGGTATACCTGGGAATTCTTCGGAAATGCCTCCAAACGCTCCCCGCCAGTTTCCTAACCACCAGGTCGTCGCCACAGTTGCGCGATTTGCGCGTACAACCGCCGATGAAATGCGTGCTCAACGTGTTCCCGAGCACTTGATCACGTTTGTGGAGCGGAATCGCAACGAGCTTTTGAAGGTTTACCAGCAACAGATCCAACTGATTGCAAAGCGAAATGTAGAACAGGAACAGCAGAATCTGGCTAATGCGCAAGGCCCGATTCCTAGTATGCACGAACAAGCTTCGATTGCTTTGCAACCTGGCG
>JBBPNX010000304.1:0-24083 GCA_038091155.1 Harrya chromipes | reverse complement strand
CGGCCTCTGCTTACGATCTCCAGCTTACTATCACACGGATTTGTTCTCGAATTCTAAAACAATGACACCACATCGAGGGAGAATGTGCTCGAGAATGAGTTGTCACTCATTCGTTCATCCAAGGAGTTCGTAACGACAACGGCATCATTGATGAACGTTTCTTACGATAAAAATCCCCAGAGATACGCGTGGTTAAATCGGGACTCGAGTCCGAGAGAGTTCCATGATGTACTGGCGCCACTATATAATTCGCTTGCAAGACTCGTCAGCGTCTCCACTTGATCATTGTTGCCAAATGTTTTGTCGTACCTCGCCAGCTCGTTAGTACGCGTTAGCGTTCATTCAGAACGAGAACGAGAACAGACGTCACGTCAACGAGTCGGTATATGTCTCCTTGCGTATTTATTGATGATGTCATTGACATGGTTACACAACGAGCTACGTTCGGCCGAAGACGCCAACGCCGAGTGCGAAGTTGGGTGACAACAAGCGAATACATACCGAACACGTCTGATCCCTCGTATCTTCATCTCAACATTTGACGATTATTCGACATTCATATACGAAATTGTCGCACCGGGTGAATGAATTAACATCCGACTCGGAGCGAACTATATTTCCCTTTTTCGGGTTCCACCTGAGAAAGCAAGCTCGTTATCACTGGACCATGAAAACAATCCTTAGCAAAGGGACGATGGGCATAGAACATATCGGTAAAGGAGTCAAGTAATGAAATGGACTACGTATGCATTTCGAAAACTGTCCAAGAGATGAGACGGAGACGGAGAATAATCTGTAAAAAAATGCGGGTCGTTTTTCTTGAACTTTTCTAACTTTATAGAGCGAGACGCAACACTACATCGTACACATAATAAATCCTATTTCCCCGTGAAAAAAAAATCGCGAGAAAAAGGTACCAAAAACCCGGCATAGTAGCATCAGCAGAAAAAAAGACAGACAGAAGAACAAATGAAAATAAAAATTCAAGCGTTCTGAATAACACGGCTGCCCGCTACCTATTCAGTTTGAGGCGCGTCAGGCGGAAAGTACCGCCCGGCCAAGAGTCGTGACGTGGAAGCCGGGCCGTCATCTGGGTGGTCACTCTTCGAGCTCGCGGTCCAAGATAGCTCACGAGACAGATGGAGTCCGAAAGGCCAAGAACACGAATGGCAAACGATTTCATAAAGCCAATTGGTCGAGTAGCGAGTGGGTCATATCGGCAGCAAGACCAATCTGGAGTGGAGTGCATTGAAGTCCGAGAGCCAGAGAAGCGAATCAACCATGAATTCCCCAAATGCGAGACGTGGAAGGACTTTTGCGATATTGCCCCGGTTGGATATACTGTTGCGCATGGCCGTTTGAGAAACCCTGGTAGGAATTCACTTCCCCGTAAGGTGTTGCCATCGGTTGACTAGGAGTTGTGGCGGACACAATAGCGGGATCAATAAAAGGAGTGTTGCCTGAAAATTTCCACAGTGATTGTGGCTGCCGATGCTCCGTTAATTGAGTCCCCGCACCAGATATTGTGTAAGACGGCTGAAAGACCGGCTGCGGAACGTGTTGTGGCGATCCCAACGACATGGACACGGACATTGTTTGACGATGTCCCGGACTGGCGGTAGAAATGGACGATGGTGATTGGAACTGGGGTGGGTGTTGGAGAGCCAATGGTCGAGCTGCCTGAGTAGACTCGAATTGTGGCGACCACGTGTGCTGTAGGTTTGGCGAGGAAAATGTCTGACCCATAATGGCGTCGCTTCGCAACCCCGCCGACGGCGAGCTCAACGGAGAAGAAGTACCTCGGTCAAGTGAAGTCGACCAGATTGAGGGTGGCGCATTGGGCCCAAGTCCGAAAGGAAACTGGGGCTGAATTGATGTGGGGGGACGCGACTGGCGAGAAACGTCAACAGAACCTCGTTTTGGCCCCATGACGTTATTTAACAGGTCTTGAGCAGTGATGCCGGGGACAATGACAGGAGACCTCGGTTCTCTACGCGCGGGAGTTGTTGCGCCAACTGCTTTGCTGATAGGGGACGAATTATTCGTTTTGACGGTACTGTGCATTGGAGTTGTAGGAAGAGCAATGGGAACGGAATCCGGCGGTGAACCGAGCGTTCTGAGTACATGCAGTCAACTTCAGATAAATCTGGGGAGTCAAAATGCAAACCTAGGCCTGGGGTAAACAATAACCTCCCCGTCGTCGTCGTCGTCTGCTGTCCCATGATCATCTAGTGCTGTAAGGAAGGCGTCGCGAACCGGGTCATCATCCGTTCGCCCGGTGTCTGTCATCGCATCTTCCTCGAGTTCATTCGCCTGCTGTGAAGCATCTTTGGGAACATAAGGACTGATTTGATCGGCGACTTGGAAGGTCGGCTGGGGTACATCCGCAGTTGGAATTGCGGAGACGTTATCAAAAGAGAATGTATTGCCATCAAGATGGATTGGGCAAGCCTGTTGACAAGATTTGTCAATTCGGATAATGGATGCCCGCGTTAATTGAATTCTCACCTCGACTTCGGCCAGCAGCTTGGCGTCCTTTAGTAAGTCCCCAATCCTCATCAGTTGTTCTTCATTTGGATGGACCTTATCTCGGCCGAGCGCCGGCCTTCCATTCTGTAGACCCTCTGTATCGTTTCCAGGAACCGCGCTCGTCAATGTACCTCCGTCGACCAAAAGGTCCCGTAATGGAAGGAAGCCGTTGAGATCAATATCCTCATCCAGAGGTGTCATAAGGGGTGGTAATCTCGCCAGTGGAAATACACCACTCAGCGCACTGTAAAACTGGGCAAATTTAGCCCAAAATAGTGGCAAGCCTTCAATTAAAACTCCTCGGGTACCTTTCCCGGTGGGTCCGAGCTGGTCACCGACGGAAGACTGCGCAGCGTGCAGAACATATTTGATATTTGCTCTGAGCCACTTGCTCGCAATGCGTAGAGCAGGTAAAGTACGTCGGAACGGCGCCGTGATACGCTGGGCAAGATCGTTTTCTGAGGTATCTTCAGGTGGTACAGCAAGTTCAGCAGCGCCTATCTCGAGAAGAACACGATGGACCGCGATGATATGAGTCAAAATCTGTGACTCAGTGACCGACGAATCTGGAAGTCCACTTGATCTCCTATTTGATGGTGGCGAAGTATCGCGGATCATGCGGTGTTTCCAGAGAGCTCCATGCGAGAGGACGACGACTCTGGTTACCATTTCTATCGGAAGAATACGTTCTGACACCAGACTCGAAAAATCCTTCGCAACATCATCCGCATGTGCGACGGGATTCATTATAACCCTGCAAAGTGAAGCACATCAATATGGCGATGCGGGTATGTTAGAACCAACAATCCAATACTAACTTATCTGAACCTAATCGCCATAAGGCATGCAAGAGGACAACGTTTTCCTTGAGGTATTCCACTCTCAACCGCGGCGGTACTTCTCCTGATTCCGGAATCGTTGTCTGGAGTCCGTCCTTGGTCTTTTTGGCTTGCTGATCGAGTGCCTTGCTCAGTATCTTCTTGACGTTTTCGGACGCGGTGTCATATGGTTGGCGAACACAGAGTGCTCTGTAATAATGAAACAGGGAATTAAACATGTCGCCCTGGTAGAATGCGAGGATAGCGAGCTGATGGGATGAATTGCCCTCGTGTGGGACGAGAAGACGCGCTTGTTCGTAACATTGGATAGCCTTGTCATAATTTCGTGCACGCGGGATGGCATCAAAGCCAGGTATGCCGCCTCTACTGCCCCTACCACCTCGCTTCGCTGGCATCGCACCATCTTCATGACCGGCCTTGGGACGACCCCCTGCCTCGTTATAAAGTTCCCGGTACCTCGCGATATCTCCAAGACATACGATGGCCTTGCTTAAGATCGCGAGTCTGCTCTCATGTTCCGTAGGATCCGGGGGAGGTGCGCTTTCCTCAGGCGGGAAATAAAAGTGATTCCGTCCCTGTTGATTCTGATTCGCTGCACCGTTCCTGCCGCCGCCCGAAGAATCAGGGATATTAGGAAGGTTGGCGTCATCCGACGGCGTCAAAATGTCGAGTGTAACGAGGATGGGATAGGCTTCATGTAACGCAAAGGATCGTTGGTATCGGACCACGAATTGAGCCCAAAACTTCTCTTCCTCTGCGAGAAATTGTCGGAAGCGCTGCATGAGCTTGCGATATTCGACGGGGCCATGGCCGCCTTGACGTGGCTGATGGCGGGGTGCGGATTGCAGCGTACGTTCGAGGGTGGCGAGGTTCTGCTTGTAGTGAGAGATGAACTGATAAGATGTCTGCATCCATAGGTGTGTCTCGGCATCCTTGGACTCCTTTGCATACGGCTCGACCAGGAGCAGTCGTAGATAGTGTCGCCTCAGACTTTTTTTTTTTTTTGAGACGTACGGAGGTGAGAACGACTAGGATAGCAATTGGAGAGTGCAGGACGACCCACTTCTTGCGACTAAACTCGACCTCCTTATCCCAAGGATTATGTGTTTTGAGAAGTTCTTTCAAGGCCTGATGTATACCTTTGGCCTCTCTGCGAGTGATATGAGCGCAACTCAACGATGATGTGAAGAAAAGAGGAATACCTCGCAAGGTAGGAAGCCGAATCGGACATGATTGTGTTGAGACTAAGTCATAGACCCATTTTCTGGCGACTGTTTTGATATCGAAGAGTTACTGACGCGCGCAGCTCCAATAGTGAGCGTGGGAAACGATGATGAAAGCCATAGCTGCTAAGCCTTTTGGCTCTCCAAACTACTTGTAGAGTAACCCGACAACAGGACCGGAACCTGGGAATGTCAACAGCACTCGACCCACACCCGCTGGTTCATACAGGGCTCATGAAGTTGGGATGACTTTCCGAGTTCACCGTGGGCAATTGACCCCGCTTAGCTATCCAAGCTCTTGGTCATCACACCAATGATTACATGGTCTGATGCCCGGGTCCGCGTCGAGACCGCTCTATTGACTCAGAATCTTCCTTCGCTTGGGTTGGGCAGCAGAAGAACGACTAGCGGTTGTCGAAGTCACACCCTGGTAATCACCGCCAATCCAGGAGAAAGGGTATTTGAAAATGCAGATTCAAGTTATCGACGCAGTCACGCGCCGGCACTGAAAAAAGTCATATAATGTGTACTTTGGGCAGCATAAGGTGCGCCGTCGTTAATTTCTACTTTTTCAAGTGAGACAACCGAGTGGAGGTGTACTAATTAAAGACAAAAAAGGCCAAGTCCAATATGCGGACCGAGTCGGACTCGCACTCGATCGCGAGACGGAAAAAAAAGTCTTGCTGAGTCCCTCTCTCAAAACTGCTTCCGCTTACTTGCCAACTTGCCAGAATCAGACGCCGCGGGAGGCAGATACACGTACATATACCTGAACGATCGTTTGGATTTGCAAAAACGAGTGCTGAACCAATCACACCAGGTCAGGTATCGCACTGGCATATGGAACCGCGGCGGATGCCTGCTCCTGACATGGGTCCCCAGGGTGACGTGATCACTATGTGTCGCTCTGCGGCTCTCAGTGTCTATTAATATCACCTATCATACAGCTGTTGCACGAGTCTGCGATGGGCCCTTTGCGAAGAGAAGAAGAGAAAACATCGTGGGCAGCGAGGGCTATGTTGCACACGAGCAGCAGAATGTGCGGACCCTTGTGATTAACTCTAGACCATATATTGGTCGAGTTGCTCCCACCCGAACGCAATTTGATCCGCTCCTGGTCGAATTTGCAAATGATTAGTCGGTGACATTCCCTAGGCTAGCGTCGGTGGACCCGCGCCACGTTCGAGGGGAAGGAGTCGAAGGGGCAAGGCTCTGGTTTTCGAGGGCGTGGTTTGGTAAGGATGTTGTTCTGCTGCGTACTGCACGAAATGTATGTACTTAGCTGTACGTGCCCTGGAACAATAATTTACACTTTTCAGGTTAGATTAAATCAACCCTCTTTGGCTATGTAGCATCGTCCGCTGCGGTAGACCATTGACATGATCCTATTTTCCAGAAGGGCTCCGCCGCATGTCTCTATAAGTGCTTCGATGTCTATCAGTCCTCATCGCCTTCCGAACAGTAGAAAAGGCTCCCTAGGCTCCCCTAATCCCTCCAATTCTCAAACGCCCCTCTCGCACCCCATCCCATAACATCGTTTGTCGCATCCACCATCATCTATAGCTCGCCCTCCAATCAGACCCTATCACAATGCCCCCCTTCTACGAGCTCGCTGTCGCCTCCTTTGGCCAATCATCAAAATCAAGATGGGTTATCGCAGTCGTCATCACGCCATCCTCCGGTAGCTCGCTCCTCTACCAGATCGTCGGTTCTGCCTCGGACTACAGTCTGGACAGACCACAGTCGGTCACTCTAAAGGAGGGGGAGAATGGATATGTGGGCAAAATTGCTGTCGGATTAGTGGACTCCGAAAAACTCCACCTGCTACAAACCGCGCTTGCTTCCATTCCCGTCGTCCATGGGAATCCAGCGTGGGGCTCTCACAATTGGGTCATGGAGGGAATATCAGCGCTACGCAAACTGGAAGGCTACCATATTGATAAGCACGTGACATCCCAATGGGTGTCAGAACGGCTCGGTGAGAAGTAGAGGGGTGGATTTGGCGAGTGGCTTGTAACACGTGTTCCTGGACTATCTTGATACCCCAGTTGATAGACTGTTGTATGCTGGGACTCTGGGCTGTCGTGTATTGCGATCTGGATTTGTATTCTTTGGGTTGTTGCAGATTATCCGAGTTCGCTTAGAATAACAGATGCCTCACTGTTTACGACGGAAAATTCGGAGTTTCAACACATTCTAACCTAGTTATTTATGGGGCACAAGCGTGTATGAGTATCCGCTAGGAACAATTGAGGAAGCGTCGTCTGTGCTTACTTATGTACCCGAGTGGCGAACGTCATTCGAATCCCCCGATCTGAGTCGGCTATGACACACCGAGAGCAGTCTTGATTAAGCACGCACTGACTGTCATTAATACCTTGAGATGGCCTATGTTGCACGCCATGTTGATATTTGATGGACACATGGAACCCACGCTTGTCGAGACCAAGCTCCCCTCGGCGCAGGTTTCGTCCATTGATGTGAATCATCGTGGTGATCTCTTTGCATGTGCCAAGTGCGCAGAAGACTAAACCTTTTGTACTGGGATTCCTAGAAATGGGATCCAGAAAGTAGCCCAAACGGTTAGTAACAAAGCTTACGACTAAACTCCGGCACCCATCATCTCACCAAATCTTACACGCTATCATTGATTTCGGAAATGAGCGAAAAAAAATTAAACCGTCTTCTCACCGGCGGAACGAGTGTGAGCAATCAACGTTAAAGACTTGTCGTAATTCTTCGCATAAGAGATGCATAGCCAAACGAGCGATCTACTCTCTATATCACGATTGGTTGACTTCCCAGGGCTTTTCCCTCAGCGGAGCGGTCGATTCACTGAGAACGCCATCCTGGTGTGATTTTGTGTGTGGGAAACAGTACGCTTGTGTGCAATTTGTGAGATGGACTTACGTTCAAGGTATCCGGAATAACTTTATTATTGGGGATGTTGTCAGTCTTACCCTGCTCAATCAGATTTTTTAGCTCGGCGAAAGTCAACGTCCGTGTTTCTCTGTGCGATGTACCCGAGGGAACCTGACTTCGTTCATCTCCGCTCTGAGCAAGAAAGCTATTCAAGTCCGCGGTGTAGTCCGCGCGGACGTCTTCAAGACCGATATTGTGACCCGTAACGCTGGTCCAGATAAATGAGAGGGGTACTTCTGGTGAAAACAGGGTCATGAGAATCACATACTGATTGAAGTAAAAGACTTTGGTCTTCAAAACGAGCTCCGACTTCTCGTCTTCAGGCATCTCGTCCGTCGATGCATGCGCGATAATTCCAGAGAGACCTTGCTAGGAAGCAGTAAGGCGCTGAATATGAGGAGGATATAGTAAACTGGCGAACCTGGAAAGATTCATCCGAGGAGAAAGGAAAGGTGTGGAATTGGTCAAGAACACGTTGCTGCCGCTCGCCATCCGGGTCGGCGGTCTGTGAGGCGTCGTGACCCTGTAATGTAGGCATCCAAGAGAGAGTCGCTGGTGTTCGCAGAGCGACGTAAATGGCCTCGCGGTGTGCCTAATCAATATGAAGAAGCAAGATGTTTAGATGTTGTTGGAGGCTGTGGACAACGCCATACGCAGCAAGGGTTGGTCGATCACTCGGCTGATTATGTAATGCAAATTACAAGTCCGTATCCCTACTACAACCGCGTCTGTGTCGTCAACGTGACTGGTATCGGTGAGCTCGTTGCGCCCAGCAAACGGATGTCGACCAGCGTTAGCAAGATCGTGGCCGAACGGAGCCGTCGTGTTCTTCTGGAGCTCGTGTTGAAACCAGGAAACGGTACGCGTCCCTGCTCTCGCACGGCGCAAACCGCCAGGCCTAACACCGCACTTTCCTCCTCTCACAGATATTTGTGCAGACTGTAAAGCACGTGCGCCAAGATGGGCTTCTCACAATCTGGGCATTTTTATTTGGTGAGCATTCTCTCTTTTTTTTTTTTCCATCCGCGTGCAGCAGCTGGGATTCACATAACGCACAGCGTCAACTGTGCCAGCATCCATCGCAAAATCGGGACGCATATCACCAAAGTGTATGTCATCCGTGTTCACGCACATCGGTCCTTCAACATTTGACACCCGCATAGTAAGAGCATCACCTTGGATGAATGGAGCAAGGAGCAGGTCGAAGTGAGGCAATGGACCCCATCCATTCGGGTCGACTCATCTTGACTCGTTTCACACCAGGTCATGAAAGAGAATGGGAATATCAAGTCAAATGCCTTGTATAATCCCAACGAGGCCCGCCACCCACCGCCCACAAATATGATAGATTCGGAGCGTGATTCCGAGCTAGAGGGATTCATAAGATGTAAGGGGGAAAATCACTTTTGACTTTGAAATGTGTTGTTAAGCATTCAATTCCAGCGAAATATGAGTTCAAGCGCTTCGTGGATCGAAAGTCCAGCTCCACCACCCTAGCAGCGTCCACAGCTGTTCGGTCACACTCGACTCCACTTACAGACTCCGCGCAAATAGAGCGCAAGGCGTCACCTGGACCTCCTCTCCCACCCAAAACACCTGAAAATTTGCCCAGGGGGCTCCGGTATTCGTCCACCATACTTTCGTTATCGCAGAACGCATTAAGTCCTACGCGATCTGTCTCACAACCTCTCCCGTCGCTAACCGCCTCCGAGAAACTCTCTGCCACAGCCCCACTGAAACAATCCGCGGCAAAACAACCCACCATACAGAAACCTTCAGGGCCAGTATGGGAGGACCTTATCTCACTGCAAGGACCTTCTCAGACCTCTTCGCTCCCACTTCAATATAGTCCCATCGCCTCCTTTCCGCCCCAACTGTCGATCTCCGTTCAACAACCCCACAGCAACGCGCCGAACCCATTCATGAAATTGTCCCTCGGTCAAGCCCCAACCACTGCTCCACTTGTCGCCAGTCAAGTATCAGCATCAACACCCGGCCTACAGTATCCATTCACACACCCGGTACCCCTGTCGAGTCCCGCCCTCCACCTTGGCGCGACGAACCCGTTCAACCAAACGCAAGCTTTACCGTCCCCAGTGACCAGTTTGAACAGTACAGGCTTCCTCACGAATTCGAACCCCTTTTTCCCATCCATGCCCGTGGCTAGCTTATCCGCTCCAGCGACGCCCTCTATGCAACCGGTCGCGCCGCTTCCGACAGTCGCCCCGTTTCAGACACCACCCATCTCGTACGCATCCGCCTCGGCGCCGATGGTATCTTTCCCGCCTTCGCCGTCCATCCCCGCCGCTGCTCCCGCCACTCCTGGCGTAGCACCGAATCCGTTCACGCCGGTGGGTAGTCCAGGGCAGATACCGCTCTCCGCCAGCGGCGTGACGAATCCATTTTCGGCGATGCAGATGGGGCGGACAGGATTCTCGGGGGTGTCACCTCAAGCGGCGCTTGGAACGCCGACGTTCGTGGGCCAGCAGCAACAACAACCCTTTGGCACGGCGCATGGGTTTGGTGCATGGGCTGGGCAGGGTGCACAAGGGACATTTTGATCGGCGGCCAGTTTGCGTCGCCATGCTCCGACGCATGTTGCGGTTGCGTATAGATGTGTGTGTTGAAAGGACAGGGCTTTGCGGTCACAGGGTTTCGGGCCTACAGTCGCCTATCTACCATTGAGATTGAAGTTTTTTTCCCGATGATCTTTGCTTAATGGGACTCGTTTTGGATACGATACACTCTATACACCCTACTATCGAGATGTTGCATCTCTAGTTTCTATACTTATCGTACTTTTCGATTTGCTGGTGGTGTTACAGTTGTGTCGGCTCGGACTCGGAGATGATGTTTTTTTCTTGGCAAGCAGTGATTCGCCATAGAGATTCACCGGAACACTTCGTCGTCTGCATCGACCACCGCGCAACGAGTCATTGCATGTTTCGACCGCAAAGCTCGGAGTGCCGCTAGGTACTTATGTACATCGAGACCTCGGCCCTGAACCAGAACTGGACCTTGGCTCAATGGCGAGAGTAACAAGCACTGTGCCTACAACGTCCCTGTAGCTGCCAGGTCCTACTAGCGGCAGACTGCCTATAACCTTACTACTTGAACCTACGGTAGGTGCCTGTCGGGTCAGGGGCACCCGATTCAGGGCGTGGCAGCAAGTTACAGTACGATGGCCCCCAACTCGTGTCCCTCCCCGGGCCTGCAAGCTGCGGGTCCCAAGTTTCGCCATGGCCCAGACCCACCACCGACGCATTGTTACATTTATTGCACCTCATCGATTATCGGTAACTGCCACTTCTGAATCCCTTGTGCCTGTGCAGGTCCGGGACCCTCTGCCCTGCTCACACAATGGACTTACACAGCGGCCCGCCTCAGAAGCAGAGGGATCATCGATCATCACCGGCGGGAATAACTTGAAATCAATCACACCTCGAGGCCTCACCGGCACTTCTCCACCACTCACTCGAGATCTTTTCTTTTCATTCTAGAAGTTTGATCATGGTCACGGTGTTCCCCGAGCCCCTAATGTCTGATTTATATTTATCTAGAAAAGTTCTGTAGATCCAACGAAACTCGCTTTTTACAAATAATGCACACGGATCGATCGGAGATGCTAACCGTTGAACCGTGCACGACATCGTGTGTAACGCGTGTTTTTCTTCCAAGGCAACGTGTCATGCATGGGTTTGTTTGCATCTCTTCTTTTATCTCTTTGGGTTTCCCATATACGTCTTCAAGGACTATAGGCTCCATCTACCATTTTCTCGCTCCTTCGTTCTTCATTACCCGCTACCCATTACCGTTACCCGGGACCCAAACACCGGCGCAACGGGTCCGCCCGGGCACAGGCGCTCCGATCAACTCATTGGTCACTCGAGTTAGGAGCCGCAACCGATTAAAACATACATATAGATCCATATCACCCTCATTAGGCTTGGTGACACTCACTATTCAAATCATCAAATCAGAATCTTATCATGATCAGTTCTGGCCGTGTTACCATCGCAGGCCTGACGTAGACCTCGACCGACGCTCGGGGGTTTTGTGAATCTCTCCGTCTCACCATGACGGACCTGGCGCGATCCGATCGGACGTGCACCGAGGACAACGGTAAATCATTCACTGCGCGCGAGGTGCCATTGTCATCTCGATCCAGATTGCTTCGTCATAGTGATGGGATGATGACAGTGGCATTCAAGTTCGTGCTATTACTGTATCTTTTCGAAGCGTTCCCACCGTCCCAAAAAAAAATCAGTACCGACTTGACGTGGGCCTAGGCTAGTGTAGTGCCAAGTGGCGCTGTGTCTCGGACGTTGAACATATGAGGAACGGGGACTGGCATACGACGTCGGTCCAAGGGACAATCGATAATCGACTCACGATCATCGGGATACTCTCTCACTGGCAGTCGATCGGACGGACAAAAAGTGTTCGCCCAAATATTATTAGCCTAGATCCTATCCAGGAACTTCAGCAAGGTTTCTAGTTAAGGTTTGTGTGGAGTGTGGAGTGTGGAGTGTGTGGAGTGTGTGGGTGAGTCCCGTCCGAAGGTTCGCACAAAATATAGATTCTTGGCAACGACTTCTGTGAATCATACAGAAACCTCCAAGATAAATTTGACACCGTGCACGGGCACTCACGTGCAAGATCCGAGTCTCTATAGTGTCAGGTATGATGAGTTTGTGGATATTGACATCCTGCGTTTGTCCAAGTCGATGAACACGATCGGATGCTTGATCCTGGTTCATCAATGTATGTTGTCCACCGTACGTAGAAACAGCGTTAAAGGCACTCCACAGAGGAAGATTAGATTCGAGGGAAGAAGACGGAAAAAGAATAACAATCGCAAACCAAATAAAAATCGTAAAAGTAGAAATGCTGGATCAGGATAGATAACTAGAGGTCAGTGGCGAAGAACTCACATCGAACGCAGTATTTCACCACATATCAACGAGAATCACGTTGTTACAAGCAGTCAGGTTGAGGCATGGGATGATACACGCGCCATATCTGATAGGGCATGTCAATCCCGTTATGACCGAAGATCAGTGTGGAAACAGCAGTGGAGCAACGTTTGAATTCAAATATTATCAGTGACCGGTTCCAAGGTGGTTCATAGACGAAATTCGGCACAACATGAAGATAAGAAACAGATGGCGGAACTTCGGCGAAAACACCACGGATCACTTGCGGGGGATCGCCGCTCGGGATTCGTAGCATGAATCCAAATGGGCAGCAATATCTCAAGGTGTTTACGATGCCCAACATAAACGCAGGATTCTCATAAGAAAGATAGAAAAGTAGGCCAAAGAAGGGGCAGGCTGGTAGAAACCAAAGGCGAATGTGAATTTTTAATGTGGCTCACCTGTACCGCCGGCTTTAAGGGAGACTAATATACAACGCGTACTTTGGCTCTTTGGAGCCGTTCTGGCATAAACAGTAGACTGAGAAGAATTTCGGATCGGACTGCTTGCATCAAGACAGGGGAAGCAAGTACTTGGATGCACAACTTACGCATCACCCTCCCCACCAGAGAAAAGGATAGTGAAGTAGTGTATAACGGTGTTCTTCATGGTAAATCGGAGGGATTGCGGCTCAGAGGATCTAGAGCTGGTAGATGGTATGTTCGCTCACGGCGACACTACCAGAAACTGGCTGAGGGGTTCCTGGTCTGGTTGGTAGAACCACGAATAGATGTTTAGGTCTTGAAAGAGTTGCATACACCTTCCAAAGAGTCAGTTTTCAACTATACGAACCGATTCGACACATACCTGGCTTCCATGGTTCCGGTCTGGGTTGTGATTGTAATAAAAGAAAGAAAGGTAGTTCAAGTTCAAGGATCCGACCACTCTACTGGTACGCGTCAACAACGTGCCGAGAACAGGACACAATTACCAATTGATAATTACAGCTTGCTTTACTTTGTTTGATAAGTGACGAGAAGGGTTTCTTCCACCCCTATACTTGGTGGGAACGAACTACTTTTGTTGCGCTCGGTTACAGTTTTCTTCATTTTGGTTTCGGACTTTGCCGCCATGAGCGGTCACGGGTATCATGTCATTGACCATCGGATTGGGGCATCATGATGGCACGCTGAAGAAGGCAAGCGGGACCATCGTGAAACGCACAATATGTATCTTGGGAGACGTGATGGGCGAACCGTCACATGGAATTGGGCATTGAAGCTGCTAGAACTTGAACATCCTGAAATTTACGCATGCTGAGACTGGAGCAGAAACTATCGTTCGATTTTGGAACATCCCCCACGTCAGCCATGTTTTGAACGAGTGAGGCAAGAGGATCTACTACCTTCGCCGTCCTTGCATCTCGTAGCGACACTTGCAGGATCCGTGCTTTCCGCGTCGCCTCCCACGTCGCCTCCTTTGCAGCCTGACTGACAGATAAGAGCCTGTTGGCAGGGCCACCTTCTGGACCGTGGTGGACCGTCGGACGCCTACATGATAACCAGCTCCGAGTGGAGGAGCGCAATTTTTGCGGCGTGTCCACCTTGGTCCTTGTCGCGAACCAAGTTCTGGAAGTTCTGGAGAAGAACCGAAAACAATCTTGAAAGCATGGGCGCAGTTCGTGTCATCTTCAATATTTAGCTTGCCGTGCGTGGTGGTGAGTTCCCGAGCGATCCTCTTCGGACGCTAGGACCTGTCGACTTGCTTCCTGGAACTGTGTCAATCACTCTCAAGGATCGCATCGCTATAATCAATGGCACCCACATGCGCGCTCATCCATGGCTGTGCACTGCCAGTGACGGCAACTCGGACAGTTGGGAGCGGGACGAACCGTGCGACTGAGAAAGCTCTTATTTAGTGATTTGAGTTGTCCTAGGGTAGAGGTAGTGGAACAGAGGGCCGACGAAAAGTCGTGCAGTTAAACGGATATGATGTCCGGTAGATGGGGAGCAGACCTCGTTAGACGATGACATGTGGAGAAGCTGAAGGCAATTGCGCTTGACACCGTGACATGCGAAGTTGAACGCGAAAGCGCCCCAGGCCGACGCCATGTACATGAGTAACAAAAGTTGGAAGATGACCGTAATAGAGAAAAACGTGGAGAAGAGAACGGATATCGAGGGCAGAAGAGAAGGAACTGGAGCCGCTTGAATGGTGATTAGTGACACACAGTGGCAGGTAAGTTGTAACAGTACTACCGAGTGTGCAGACTTACGGTTAGGCCGAAAAACAAAGTTGTGACCGCCAATTCGAAGAGGCCGTGCTAATTGTCCGTGGCCTGGTCACGGTGCCAACTTGAATCGCATTCGTCTGAGTCACCTTCACCTTTACGAATTTGACCGGCCAGCGCATGTCGAGCAAGCTCCTCCGAGGAAGGGCGTTTGAAAGTCTTTCACTAAGTTGATAATAATAATAATTTTAAGCTCAGAGTCGGATAGGGGGTACTGGTACTGGTTTTTGACCCTAGGATCTCAGACACGGCGCTGGCGAGAACATTATCAGGATGATCCAAAGCGTTCAATCATATGTGGTATACATTTTGCACTCCCAGCCCTCATATACTCGCTCCGGCAAAATCATCGTATCCCAGGAAAACAATAGGCATGATATCGTAGACAGTTCGTCGAAACAACTCCTTCCCGTTACATCTAGTCGTCGTTGTCGTTGTCGTTGTCGTCGTCGTCATCATCACGTCCACCTCCTCGGAACAGCGCCAACAGATCGTCCAGACCGAGTTTCATATTCTTGATCTTGTCACCACTCAATGCTGCCTTTGCGAGTTCCCGTTTGGCTTCTTGCAGCTATGGTAGGGTGGGAAAAGAAACTATGTCAGTCATAGGTCGACGTGCAAGTAGACAAAGACAGGAGTGACGGGAAGGAGACGACCGCCCGTGAGGAGTTTGGCGCTGCCTGAGGGTACATTTTGTCCTATCGCACACTCACCTCCAAGATCCGAGTCTCCACCGTGTCGGGTACCGTGAGTTTGTAGATATTGACATCCCGGGTTTGTCCGAATCGATGAGCACGATCGTACGCTTGGTCCTGTTGCGCCAATGCAAGTAGATGGGTCCCAATAGTGTTCAAAGTTGAGCATCCAGGGGGAAAGACGAAAAGGGTAGCAATTGCAACAACAAAAAGGTAGATTTTCATATTTGATCAGCGAAAGATATCTGAGGGTCACCGCGAACTCACCTCAAGCGCAGGGTTCCACCACATATCAACGAGGATCACGTTGTTGCAAGCAGTCAAGTTGAGGCCTAGGGTAATGAAATACGCCATATCCGATGTGGCGCAATCCCGTCATAACAACCAGATCAATGCGGAAGCAGCGGTGGGGCGACGTTTTAATTTAAACTTTATCAGTGACCGCTTCCAACGAGAATCATAGATAAAATTATGAAGGACAGTGGAGATAGGAAAAGACAGTGGAGCTTCCCGCGGAATCGCCGCTGGCAACTCGCGGGACCACCAGTCAGATGGATCCAAGTGCGCGGAAACACCGTAATGTGCCCGCAGCGCCTAGGATTCTTATGATAGAAGTGTAGGCCGCAGAAAAGAGGGAGGCAAGTAGAAACTCCAAGACGAATGCGAGTTTTCAACGGAACTCACCGGTGCTACCCGCTTTGAAGGAGATCAAAATACAACGCGTGCTTTTGCTATTGCGAATCTTCTCGAGACTAGCCTCGCGTTTGTCCTTGGCCATCGAACCGTCATCTAATGCGACGCCAATCAGTACTGCTCATATGTCACGTCGCATGAAAGGACAGACATCGGACATGCTTGATGCCTTGCGCATCCAGAAACGGTTCGATCAAATCCAACATGGTTGTAAACTGCGAGAAGACAATTGTCTTTTCCACGTTGTCAGAACGTTCATCGATCATCCGCAAGATGTCCAAGATTTTTCTGATTTTGGTGGACTCGGATGGCAGGTTTGAGTTCACTTTAGGTTCTATAGTTTCCGCAAGGGGTTGACATCCTCTGCAGTGGGTAGCATTGTCACGCGCTGGGAGACTGATGAAGTGAATGAGGCGTAAGAAGCCGTGATAGAAAGGTAAGACGAACGCGGTCTGGCAGAGCTGACACTTCTTCGCACCCGACATACCCAGCTGACCGAACATAACCGCGAGATCCTCTGCGTCGTCTTCGTCGTCTTTCGCAGCCTTTGGATCGGCAGCATCCTTATCGATATCATAATCCTTAGAAACAAGTGAAGGATGGTTACAGGCTAGTGTTTAGTGAGTAAGCTTGTCCATCTCCGATCGCACCCAATGCTTACCCTGACGAAGCCTGAGCAGCAAAACCAGCACATGCGTATAACTGACGTGTTCGGATTGGACAAGCTTGTTAACTTCCGAATTCATCCTGTTCTCAAGCAATCGATAAAACTCTTTCTCAGTGACACTGAAGGAACATTCGACTAGCTCGAGGTTACGTTCAGGTAACTGAAGGAGTGGTTTGCCATTCAGCATTTGGTTCTTGGTGCGTCGAAGCATGATCGCTTTTAACACAACCTGTCGCACAAATAGCGTAAATGCGCAATAAAAGGTGAGTTGTAAAAACTTACTTGCAAACGTTTCAGTGCGCGGGTAGGTCGCTTTTCTTTCACGGGCTTCGCAATCTGCCTGTTGAAGGTTTCCCAATCATTGAGAGGTCGGATTCGCAAGAACTTGATCAAGGAATATAGTTCCTCTACGTTGTTTTGCCTGGTGATCACAGTTGAATAAAATGGCATCGGAAGAAACAACAGAACTGACATTGGGGTACCGGTAAGACACCATCTGAATTTACCTTCCAACTCACAACATGCAATGGCAGTCTTCGTGTTTCGGTTCTTGATATTATGGGCTTCGTCTATTTTGCAAATGACTTTTCAGTGGTCAGAATTAGAACATGCATAAGACCACACACCAAGCACGATACGGAACCATTTCACTCGGAACAATGCATCCTTCGACCTTCCAGTTTTTTTCCTACTGGCCAGCTTTTTTGTCAGTCCCTCTGAGGAATCCGAATCCGAATCTGAAGCGGCTGCCATGGTCTTTGATTTCGATTTCTTGGATTTAGTCTCGTTCTTGGCTTCTGGAGCAAACGACGCGTATTCAGATGCAACGATCATGTAGGAGGTCACTACGACGTGCGCTCGTTGTAATTCCAGAGGGTCTGCAGTACGGCTTGGCCCATAGTGCTCTATGACGCGTAGTCCCACTGTCATACGCGAAATTTCGGCGGCCCATTGCGAAACTAGTGAGACTGGACAAACGACGCTAGGAGGAATGAAATCAGTACTGTCTCCGTCGAGCATGTGGTCGCCGCCTTACAGTGTACTAGCAGCCCATCCATCCAGCTTGTCAGACTTCTTGGCACGACCATCGACAATGCGAGTCAGGGTTTGGATAGTCTTCCCAAGGCTGTATCCAGTCAGAGAAGTTCATATATGAAGACCGCCTACTTACCCCATGTCGTCAGCTAAGATCCCTCCGGTCTTCTTGCCGGTCTCACGGTCGCGCATCCATTTCCGCCCGACGATTTGATGAGGCAAGAGCACAATACCATCAGCAAATCCCGATACGATGGCTTCACTCATATCAATTTCTGTTTCTTCAGTGCTGTTCACGGTATCCTCAACCAAAGCGCGCAAGGCCTTCTCAGCTTCAGCAGCAGACGTGAAGGGGTCATGAAGGTTCCGCTCTTCAGGCTCATCGAAGGTTTCCCATGTGGGGACATCTGTGTTGCTAGGGATACGAGATTTGGAGGGCAACTCGATTGGGGCTGGTACAATTGTGCGTTGCGGGGGGACTGGGGGAGTGGTGCGATCGAGAGTGGCTAGTATTTGGCTCTTTGGAGCCGCTCCGGTATGAACAGTGGGCTGAGAAGCTTTTTGTATCGGGCTGCTTGCGTCAAGACAGGGTAAGTGAGTACTCGCGTGGAGAACTTACGCGTCACCCTCTTCATCAGAAGACTGGATAATGGGGCGGTGCCTAATATTGTTCTTCACGGTGGATTGGAGGGATTGCGGCTCGGAGAATCCAGAGCTAGTAGATGATATGGACTTCTCGAGGTGAGACGCGTACCTTGGAGATGGAGCATGTTCACTTACGACGACACTGCCAGACTCTGTTGGAGACGACTTCTGGCCGGGTTTCCTAAACTCTGGGTAGATGTTTGGGTCTTGAAGGAGTTGTTTACGCCTTCAAAAGAGTAATATGATTTCAGAAGTGTACGAGCTGATTCCAGGCATACCTGGCTTCCATGGTCTCAGCCTGGGTTGTGGTTGTAGTGAAAGAAAGAAAGATGGGCGGACAACAAGTGGGCAAAGTTCAAAGTTCCGAACACGCGACGCGTCGCATCAATGAGTCACGTGTTCCCTTCGACAGCACACCCTTTGTCAACGGCGTAAGATCTTTGTGCTCAATCACACTCGCGCACTAAGGAGAGACCATCGAGACACTAGGTACTTTTTTTTTTCAATCCGTTAGCTTATTACGTAGTTTCTGATCAACCGCTGCAGGGCCGTCTGATTCTAGATGGGCCCTCCACGATGCTGCCTCGGATCACGCCAGTTCCTTCTCTTGACATGCATCTACATATTGCGGCCACTGAGTCCAGTTGCTGTAAGTTGGTCCTGAAGGAAGTAGGCTGTCTCTGAGGTCGTCTTGCTTCTTTGAGCTGAAGAGGTACTCCCCCCTTGTCGATCACTTCTTAGTAAGGGGCCAGTACACAACCCGTGTCACAGCAAGAGACCACCTTTCACTCGGATTTCGAGCCAGATGCGTTCCCCTGCCTCGATCAATGCTTGTGGGTTACCTCGTGTCAAGGAATATTTGGTATTGCTGAGCAAGGAGTCTAGTCTGACATGGTTGATCACCACTGATAGCAACAATCTGATACAAGCCATGATAGATTGGTGAGGGAGCGTTTCCGCTCGGAGTGGTACTGGCGTGGGAAGTTTAGGACAGAAAACTGAATTACTTTTACCGATCCTGACCAAATAAGAAATTATTTCTCATGGGAAATTGGTTTTGAGGGGTGCTGACTGCTGAGGTAATCTGACGTTTTTAAAAATAATACACTGGGGTAACGATTTTGTACTAAACCTGCTCGTCGCTGTCGTCGAGCTCGTCAACGGCGGGAAACGAACTCAAAATGCCCTCGCCAATTGCCCTCAGTCCGTCCTCGCCAGTCCCGTCCATTTTCAAGAAGAAACGTTCGCGCGGACAGTTACCGTCTATGGCTACAGCTGCCTCCTACCTTTCTGCAGTACATGAAGCCGACTCGCGTGCCCGCGGACACGACATCTCCCCTACATCTACCCCTGCCTTGTCAGCTTCGTCCTCTACAACGAGTTCTTCAGAGGACACCGTCCTTCATGAGTCTGACGACAACCGCACGGGTCTGGCGTATCCTCGCACCCCTCCTACCTCTGAACAAGTTTTCAGCACCGTTCACACGGAGTTCGGTCATTGCGCCAATGAGAACTACCGCTGCGTTTCGCAACATAACCCCGATAAACCTGTCACCGAACACAAGATAGAAGAACCCCCGTACTACATCCTGATCACGACATATATCAGCTACCTCATGCTCATCGTTTTTGGTCACCTCCGTGATTTCTTTGGGAAACGCTTTGCCAAGCAATACTTTACACATCTCATGCCTTACGACGTACGTGCCTTCCATCGTGACGGATTCGCATCTCTTTGACATGAGTCCATTAGGGTTATGCCCCTTTGAACTCGGATTTTGATTCCTTTTACACCCGTCGGCTCAAGCGGCGCATGGATGATTGCTTCTCCCACCCCGTCACGGGCGTTGCTGGTCGCACCATCCTCGTATATGATCGATACTCGGAGGATTGCAATTACACACAGATATACCCCGGTACCAAGACCCGCGCTCTTAACATTTCTTCCTACAATTACCTTGGATTTGCTCAGGCACGTGGTGGTTGCGCTGATGCCGTGGAGGAGTCAATTAAACGTTTTGGTGTCTCGGCGTGCGGTTCCCGTTTGGAGGGTGGTTCGAACGAGCTGCATCTTATGGCTGAGGCTCTTGTCGCGCGGTTCGTGGGCATGGAGGATTCCTTAATCAGTTCAATGGGATTCGCAACAAATTCTACCATTATCCCTGCCTTGGCAGGAAAAGGATCTCTGGTGATTTCTGACGAGTTTAACCACGCGTCTATCCGTGTTGGTGTCAGGACCAGTGGCGCGCAGGTTCGGATGTTCAAGCACAACGACATGCAGAGCCTCGAATCGCTGCTTCGAGAAGTCATCAGTCAAGGTCAACCCAAGACCCACCGTCCATGGAAAAAGATCCTTGTTATCGTCGAAGGTCTCTACAGCATGGAGGGGAGCTTGGTGAACCTACCGCAGATTATTGAGCTCAAAAAGAAGTACAAGGTAAATCGTTGGGAATAGTTGGCTCCAATTTGCTAACATATACTTGACAGTTCTACTTGTTTGTTGACGAGGCACACTCAATTGGTGCCCTTGGGCCTCATGGCCGTGGTGTCTGCGATTACTTCAGTATTGATCCTCGGTCGGTTGACGTTCTCATGGGAACATTCACCAAGTCATTTGGTGCGGCGGGAGGCTACATTGCTGGTCCAAAACATCTCATCGACGCTCTTCGTGTCCGTGGCTACTCTGGTATCTACGCGGAGGCAATGTCACCACCCGTTCTGACTCAGATAATCGCCAGTATGGCGAGTATCATGGGTGTCACTCCACCTTCTATCTCCTCAAAGGGCGCCTTGACGTTGTCACCATCAAGCTCAGTTTCCACTCTCAGGTCCTCAGAAGACGACATTCATCCAGGAATGGCCCCTGCATCGGCGATTCCATCATGGTTATCTCTTCCCCCCCCTCTCGCGGACGGCTCAGAGGCTCGCATGCGTATACGCCGCTTGGCTTTCAATTCCCGGTATCTTCACGCGGGCCTCAAGAAGCTTGGCTTCATTACCTACGGTCACCCATTCTCCCCCATCGTTCCCCTTCTAATTTACAACCCTGGCAAGATGGCCACTTTTGCTCGGATGATGCGCACTCGGCAAACATCGATCGTCGTCGTCGTCGTCGCATACCCTGCTACCCCACTTGTTACCTCCCGAGTGCGGTTCTGCGTTAGCGCGGCACACACCAAGGACGACATTGACACCGTCCTCCAGGCGTGTGACGAGCTTGGCGACATCCTTGACCTCAAACATGGACACGGTGAGAGATGGCCATTGGAGCAGATTATGAAGCGAAGTGCAGAACTTGCCAATAATATCTAATCCGTTGGTCCTTTCCTTAATTTTTTCTCTCCCTGGACCGTTTGAGAAGATGGTGACAGTTTTCCGCTCGTTGGACTGGCATCCAATGGTATTTCCGTTCTTGGATACAACCTTAGACGTCTTTTTCGCAACTGACCGTCACCTTTTTTCAAGTACTTTCACTGCAAATAATTTATGTATCTTAGTGGTGCTTTTTACATTGAAAGTACCTTGCACGAGGATTATTGATGCAGTGTGGCAGTGTGGAGCACAAGGAACACACACGTCCACTAGAAAAAGGAAACCAACTTGAAGTCCAGCGTCGCCTTGCAGTCAGAGTCTTCAAAGGCCAGAAGATGCTTCGATGAAACACGCAACAGACGTTCTAGCATCACAACCCCAGTGGTTATTTTTGTCCGATATGCATGGTAGGCGCGTGCTCTTCATGAGTCGAAGTATGTAGCACGACTAGTTGATTTTACTGAAATCCACGCCACTGGTCGTGGCGCTCAGTAGTATACGAGCTCAGGTTTAAGCTACTGCCGATATTTCCACTGACTCTCCTCAACTGACAATCATCTTGTTGTCTCTTGGATATGTACCCGATTCAAGTTTAGCCCCTCGAAGCACTCCATTCCCATTCCAAGAATACATTGTTCCTTGTAAGTACCACCAGCAGGATTCGGTGTGGTTCGTTTTGCTTATACTCCTGGCGTTAGAACCTTTGACATTGGCAGAGTCCCATCCGATCGTCTTTCAATGCCACTCTCTGGTTCGCGACGACTTGAACCGGTTACATCCTTTTTCCCTCTCGAGGACGTAGAGTAAGGGGAACTCAAAGTGTTTGTTCTTCCCGTGAATCTCCTATCTAGACATCTGGGAAACGGAAACAGTGGAGACTTGCAGACGTGCGTGCACATGGCCAAACCATCCTGACACTGGCACGATAAGCGCCCGTGCCAGAGAACTTGGTACGAGTTCGCACACATGTATTGATGTATGTACTGAGGGGCAATCTAGTAGCTCAGTGCGTTTCCCCGAGAATACAGGAAGAAAATATAGGGACCTTTGAACGTGGTTTGGGGTCATGTCGTCCTATGCCGCATCATGACCGACGGCGCGCTGTCCTCGGGCGGGCATAAGTACCACGTCGGTGGATTGAAATCAAAGAAATTTGGCAGGCCGTTGTCTCCCCCTAAAGTTATCATGAAAGTGCTGTTATTGTGGTGCGCGGTGCGCGCCCACGAGTGCGGTCTTCGGCTTATTTTTGCTACAAAATGAACGCCCATAATAATCATACATGGAAGGCAGTAGAGCAAAAAAAGAAATCTAGGGCCGCCCTATGAGCTGGCACCAAGGCCTAATACCCTTTGCAGATGAGCTATATGACAAATGTCACTCGCCGCACTAAAGGATATGCGGCATTTTTCAGGCATGTTTCATATCAGTGGAGTGGTCTGTTCCACTGATGCCGGCCAGCTCGAGGTGTCTGACCCTTCTTTTGCAGGTACGTACTTTCAGGTGCATCGAACTATTGAACAATATCCGCATCGTGTCTGGTCGTCCAAGCCGAATAGCGCTAGCGAAAGGTGAGCTAACTGGAAGTATCCGTCTCAATTGCCTTCCTCAATTTGGCTTTCCAAATCAAATGCAGCGCAAAGGGAATCCTAATTATTCATGCTGTGCGATACTTTACTCTTCAGGTTGCTGAGACGCTCATTTGTCAATCAGAAGGCGTAATTATCCTGATTCGGTGCTCAATTGAGTACCTCATTCAAGAATTGGGGACGGCCTTTTGTTCAGGTGACCATCCAGGCCCTCAAAGACATACTTCACGTTATTACCCCGTTCTTCGCTCGGCTACGCTCTGCTGACGACGTAAGTGAAATGAAAGGGAGTAAGTGTACCGTACTTGTGGCCGAGTTGTGGCTCAGCCGTGTAGCGACTACCGGGTCATTTGTCCTTGTACAATATTAATCCGCTCAACCGTATCCCCGAATTCGCGAACATGGGACCAACGATAATTCAAGTTCAAGAAGTTCCAGCAGAAATGGGACAACCACAAGGCTGCTCATTGAATCTCAGGACATTACACTTACGCTATAGTTGCAGCAGAACCTCATTCAGAAGTCACAATGGCGTGCGTACAAGACCTCTCGAGAACCGTCTACAGAAACGATATGCGAACAACGTCTGAACCCTTCATAATACCACAGTCAAATTCTACCTCACCCGAGAACAACGGAGCCAAACATCAGATTCCAGAATTTCCTACCATGCTGAGAAGCCAATCTTCATGCCGTGTAGCATATTTTCCGTTGGAAACACAGTAGACAGA
>JBBPNX010000303.1:0-24121 GCA_038091155.1 Harrya chromipes | reverse complement strand
GCCCGCCGCCCCCCCGGGCCCCCCCCCCCGCCCCCCGCTGTGCCGGGGTGGGGGGTGTGGGTGACCGTTACCGTTTGATAGGGTAGCGGGTGTTGAGGGGAGTGTGGCAGAGTTGCCGTTGAGATGTGGGGGGTGTGAGGGGGCGGGAGGGGGGGGATGGGTGACGAGGGCGTGTGGGTGTGGGTGGGAGGGCTCGTGCATGCGGACGTCCCGGTCTGGTTGACGGGGAACGTGTCGGTGGGACATGTGGAGCGGGCTTGGGGAGGGTGACGAGGAGGGGAGGGAAAGCTGTCAAAAAGAGGAGGGTAGTGATATATATATGAAAAAATGCTGCGGGAGAGGGGAGATCAGGGCCCGGGTTCGCACCCCAGTCGCACGATCAAAGACGATCAAGCAGCTGGGTTGACAGGACAGATCTGAGATTGGTTTTGGAGAGTGATCTTGCGTTGGTTAACGTCTGATTTGAATAATATACACCGATATATGACATACTTCTCTCGTCTCCAAATAGCCGCGTGCCTGCTCTGTCCATTTACGGCCACGTTGCCGTTGCCCGTCGCGGCTACTACTTTTTTCAACTGCCACAACATGTCCGCGCGCATGTGGAGTCCCGTGGAAGCTTATCCAATCGTGGCAGACCGTGAGTTAAAGAGCTTAACGGCCAGCCCCTTTCCAACACCGCCAAGTCCTTCCTTTTCGTCCCTCTCCTCTCCACGCCCCCTCCTTATTCTAGAACACCTCCAGCGTGGATCACCACACGAAGTACCCTGGCCTTGCGTTTCGTAGCCGCACCATGCCAGTGCGCCTCCTTTCTGGCCCTGAGCAATACGTTATGTACATGCACCTTGTCAATCTGGTGGTCTCCCACCTTGCGCTCGCGGTGTTCTAATACTGCAACGCCATGTCCTAATGCGCGCATTGCCGAGAGCGAGCCGTTCGGAACCATTATGGCATCAGCTGCTGGCAGGCCAAAGATCTCGGAGGCGATACTGTCGCCTCCTGACAATCGAGCGGCTACCGAACTACCGGTTTCAAGCTTCCTCTGATCAAATTTTCAGTCCAGGCCAACCAATTTTCTCGCGATCGCATTTGGAAACCATGACCTGTTTCTAGGGTCCGCTTATGCCACATTCAGTGACCGATCGTGCTAAATTGCCGTCATGAAAACACCCAGGCACGTGTGTTAGATATCCCTTTCTTGGCTCGTCCGTCAACCAGCGCACCACTTACTAGAATGGGAGAATGGATCATCCTATCAGAATTCAAATATATACCTGGTTTCTGCCATTCACTACTTGGCCCACCCATAGTCCGTGAATCTCGCTCTTCGGTCCATCACCCCTGCATAGCCTCTGGACGAAGTGCAAGCAAGTACCAGTCGATCTTGTTCAATGAAATATTTTTTCGCACTCCGCCACGCCGCGACAACAAGACAGCTTGCTGTCGATGGAGCACACGGAGTTTTGTCTTGCCGTTGTCCCTGTCCTGTGTACGATCATAACGATTCCATTTTGATTGCGTGAATAATTCTTCCATGGGCGGGATTCATTGTCCCTAGTCTTGCTCCGTGACCGAGACAATGGGGCCATTCACCCTTTCTGTCACGCTTGGGGCAGTGACTCACGCACCACCCCGAATAGAGTTCCCATTTCAATGCGGACCCTCGCAGATCCCCGTCGAACCTGCATCGGAGCCCTGGACAGGCGATGTGTGTCAAACAATTCGTCTAACTCGTCTAGGTTCCAGTTGGTTATTCAATTAAGTAAGCTCACAGCTTCCATTTTTCCGCCCCGAGAAACGCTTAACAACGGGGCTGGTGTCAAACCCAAAACAAGGCCTGTATGTTCCTGTTTGGCATCGATAAATCCGCCCTCGTCCGCTTCGTTGCAAGCACAGCGCCCGCTCTGATCTCGATGCGGTTGGTCCGTTCATCAAATGAATGAATCAAAGACGCGTTCCAACAGAACACGCAGCTGTTCCGTCCTAGTCGGTGCGATGCAACGTCGCTCGGCTGATTCATGAGAGAACGAGTGGGCGCCGAGATCTATCCTGTGATTACCATCACCCCATTACCACTCGCCTAGCATCAGGTGCCATCGATGACCCTACTGGTATGGATTAATGATCCCCCATGCGGAGCAGCCTCAGCCGCACAGTTGTCTAATTTAGCGCATTCGCGAAGGGATCGTCAGGATTATCCGGCCCGGTATCAAATCCAGATACGGTGGTTCCACCTCGGAGGATGTCGGATGTGACAGCATCACTCACCAAAATGGATACCATACGCCCTGATACGCCATGTGGAAACCTCCGCAAAAGATGATACGTAACATGATCTTGACGACTCTTACTCGCAGCCCCAATATCGCAACCCACCATCATTTAGATGACCTCAACGGAAAAGGAAATCAAGGGACCCCGCCGTCGTCCTGACGGGTGATGCGGTTGTCTTGTTCAGGATCCTCATGACGTGGGGAATTGTGGGGGTCGACGTTTAAGAGGCGAAAATTTAAGGTGTGCGTGCTGCTGATTGTGATGGAAAACCCGTAGCGGCGTACGCGCAAACACAACACGCGATGTCACCTGGCTAGTACCTGTTCATCGTAAGCCGGAGATTGACATGCCACAGGCAGTGTAGTATGGGGATACGGCGTTTTGGCGGACAGCACCCGACGAAGCAGGCCAACGGTAATATTAGCAGAGAACGATCTCCGCGGGAAACAGTCTGTATCCATGGCAGATACCCACGTTGCGTCGAGCCAACTTCTGACGGCTTGTAACGTTATCGCCTGACAACTTTGATGCGGCATTGGGCCCAGTCACGTCAAAAAAGGAAAATCAAGGGTCGTGCCTTGTCCAGAGTGCTAAACGAAACAAAAAGGATTCGAAAATGCGACGCTTTTCATTAGAAGGCGACCCAATTTAATTGAAACATTTCATCTAATGACGTATGAGCGGCTCGGACGTTGTACTGAACAGGAAAATGAGTACTTGCTGCGGACAACCGGACAAACGCCCTGCGTTCTTGGGACGTACACACGGTATCATATACATATGCATTGCTGTATGGAGACTCGTTCGCCACTGACAGTGCCGCAAAGCATCACAAGGGACGAAAAGACGCGCCGCTAAAAGAAAAAGAAGGTAAAAAAAGAAACACCGGACCCAGTGCGGCAGATACGCAGGTCGCGTTGGCTGTCAGGAATTTGTTCCGGGTGCCTTCCCCGTGCGCTGGGAACCCGTCACGAGTCCAAGGCCGCCATGAAATGACACTCTCGGAGAACATGACCGAATCAGCTTACTTGATAACCGACAAAGTGAGAAGGTGAGATCCGGTTGTTGGACAGCGGTGGGAAGATCTGTCAACAGCAACGGCATGGCAGAAGGATTCTAAATCCATACCTTTTGATTTCTTGGGCACTCTCGAGATCCCCCTCTCCCTGCTCCCTCGTTCACACGGCACGGATGAGTTCTTCGACCGCGGTTTCTACCCTGTTCCAGAAATGGGTCTGAACATGCTGTTTGTTTGCTTGTGTTTGCCTTCCACATCCCTTCAAGGTCGTGCTCCCCAACAACGCCGCATCATCGAATACGACTGTAATCATCTTCTGCTCTTCTTATACCAGCTATGACACGTACGTTCCTGTCTTACACCTTTTCCAGAACTACCCTGCTGATCTTCTCATCAGGAGGAAATCAGCGCGAGATGGACCGCGCGCGGGCGGCTAAGAAGGTGGCAGCCAACAAATCGAAGCCCAAAGAGAGCAATACCACTCTCGCCAAACGTAAGGAGGCGTAAGCATAAGAGAACATCGCTCTCTGCTTTCTTCTCTCTCACCCGGTCGTTTTCCTATACAGTGATGCTGAAATTCTGCGTGCAAAGCAAAAGGTATGTTCCCTTGGCCTCGTGTATTTTGACGATGGACAATCAACGTGGTACTTTGTTGTCTTTAGAAAAACGACGACGCAAAGGTTGCCGCCGAAAGCGCAGCACGCTCTCCGAAAGCGGGTAAATAACATCACCCTCATCATGCTGTCCCATGGCGTTTTGGAGGATATGTCAGTGGGAATAGCCCACTTTGTACATCACAACTTTGTTCGACACCCAATATCATCTTTTTTTTTTTTTTTAATTACTTTTCCGACTGTGACTGGCTGCGGAAAGTAGCCGTGTACGAACGACGAACTGTCAACCGTATATCCACCCATGGTTATCGCCGCATCTCACGGAACGTGGATCTGGGAACGACATATTCAGGGAACTGAACCCACCCTATCCAATTATTCAGGGAAATTAATCGTCCTTTTCTGACAAAAAAGGGGTCAGGGAAGAGAGGAGAGGGGAGCTTGTTCCAGCCGCGTCATATGGGATCCGACCTTTATCCAGGCGTGCTTCATTTCGGATCCCGAGAAACAGCCGGTCCCTGCCAGGAATATTTTTCGTCTGGTTTGTTTTCGGGTGCTGCATGAGGCAGAATAAAAATCACATCCCGAGCTTTGCGGTACTACCCTTTTTTTGTTTTTCCTCCCAGAACCAGGCAAGTCCGAATATGATATGCGCCAGCGGGAATCAGCGGACCACATGGTACCTGTGGAGTCCCGACAACCCGAATGAAGCACGCCCATGGGTACTGGGCTAAATGATGTGACCAGCACTGAGGATTTTGATGCGCGGTGCCGCGATCGAAAGAAAAGCGACCGTGGCGATTCGGAACGATCGCATCGATATCTACATCCAAGACCATTCTCCTCCCTGCCTGTTACCCCACACCCGTCCCCTGCCTAGCGAGAACGGGGCAATCTGACAGCTCCCATGAGAAAAAGAAAACGAAAGCGGCTGAACCCAAAACTGTAACTTTCCCTGACGTGTGACAAGAGGGAAGCAAGGGCTCAGAACCCGTCCCTGGGTGGGCCTAGATATACGTGCAGCCACTGGCAGAGTGACAGCAACAGGAAAACGATGCACGTTTGATGCCACTGACGCCACCAAGCCCAAGGTGATATCGCAGTCAAGTTCATAACTAGACGAATCGCTTCTCAGATCTAAGACCCCTTGATCATGATGTTCATCTCAACTCGTTCCCTCAAACACAGCCGCATACGGCAACCCCAAAGAGAAGAAAGAAAAGAAAGAAAGGTAACATGTACCCTCTTTGATTGGTATGGGACCCGCGCGCACTGAAGTTGTGCGAACCCTCCAACCCTAACGCCGCTGCCCACCCGCCGTCTTTGATCTCTCTTTTCTCTCTCCAGGCTTATATCAGTCAAATTTAGGACATTGGCAGCTCGGTGAGATCCGCTCGCATGTCCCGTGCGTTTGCGTATCCACGAAAGTACGCCCGGATCTCGTGTCGGAGTATCCGTTTGCGAACGCGGCAGCTTGCCATCAGAACCCAAAACAGTCACACTCCCATGGCAATCATATAACATGATCATATGATACTGGCGCATCGATGATATCAGCGCTCGCTCAAGGAACCGTTCGTTCCATTTGAAGCCAAACATACATCATCTCACCATCATATACATTTATATGTATGTTCATGTTCCATGTTCTCGATCTGAATCAAATATTCAAGTGTCCGTCCGCAGTCATGCCCATCAACCCTTTGTCACCTGTTCTCTCCTGACAGGGCGGACACCCTTTCCCGTTTCGCAGCAGTGCCTTATCGACCGTCATAGACAGTCGACAGGGGCTGCCAGTCTGTCAACAACCGTTAGGTGCGTCTGCGTCATCACTACCGTAAGGTAGAACAAGCGTGGCCCCTTATACCCCATGCGTCTGTCGGGCGATGCGGCGGCGACTTGCCCGCCCTGACAGTCATGATGTGGCACACATTTGACAACTTCAACGTGGTGACAGAGTCTCCAATGATCACCGTAATATATATAACCACGGCTGGCTGTGGCTGCCCTTCAAACTGCCCTACCCTGCGCCACTTCATTCACGACGGCTGACGTGCGTTTTCGAAACACGCCACTCCATTGACTTGGACCAAGATCGTATCCGCCGCAGAGTCACTGACTCATTAGAAAGGTTATCTCAAGTATTGCCGCGCCGCCGACTACGGAGTTGATGGCTCGGTTGGACTTGATGAATCTCTTATTGCCAAGCGGAATGCATAAATAGTGACACAAGGTCCAGGTTAAACCTATTTCGGATCAACTTCCATGCCAATGAACCTTGACTTTGTGAGGCAATACGATGCACTAGATGGTCCTTAATTCCCCAGAGGGTTAGATGATTTGATGCGGTCGGGTCAAGGTTCAACAAACGGCATGGTTAATAGGCTTCTCTATAGGGCTATCCTTGTGATCCGAGTGGCTGAATGTTGCAAGTAGGGCACGTCATTTCACTTTAATCGCCTGCCCGCCTTCCAACCGCCTTCGGCGAGGTGCATCTTCCGGGGAAGCATCCACATCGCCCTTCTGATATGTCCCTAAATTGGGCGGCAATGGGAGATAAGGCTGATGAAAGGATGGAACCGGTGGTACGGGATACGAAGTTGGCGAGGATGCAGGTGGATGACGTGACCGGTATAACGATAGCAGCGTGTTGACAAATACCGTCAGGAATGACAGTGACGTCAACGAGAACACCTATTCGCCACAGACAATTCAGTCCTGTAGAGCTGTGAGAGCCGCCACACAGGTAAACACTCACTAGCGTCTTCCAACTAATGGGGTCAACGAAACCATTTACGACTTCGGCAATCAGCTCAGCACCAATACGTGCTCTGCCAACTGTGGTTGGATCGCGATTCATGCAAGTTTCCCATGCAGCGCATTGATGTGTCATTGCGGGAATTTGGTTAGTCTCGCAATAGTTGTTCTTGTATTGAGCGGCGCAAATTCCGATCTCCTGTACGATATCTAATATCATCCCCAGTAAGCAGTGCTCAACCGCAGTGTTGATATAGGAACATACCCATGGAATATTCCGAAATTCGATGTTCAACATCACGTTGAACAGTTAGAATGAACTGCACGAGTAAGTACAGGAACAGCAAAACAAGGGCCAGGTTGAAGAAGAACTGGAGATAGCTGTGCCATGTAAGGTCCCATCATCGTCGCCCAAAAGTGTTTGCAATATAAAAGCTCACCCAAGCAACACATATGGAATGTCAGATTTAGGTATGGGCGCAGAGGGCATGTTCAAAGTGTAGTGATTTGACGTGTTTTGTGCCAGGGGTCTTGCTACTGCGTCGTCGTCACTGTCATCTTCGCTGGTATGCTCCGGATCGTCGTTCCTTCTGGAGCGAGCTCGCGTCTTCTGTCGTGATCTATAGATCCTTCTTAGACCACCCGTCGCCACAGCTCGCCCACTTTCCTTTTCACCTTCCTCCGTTTTGGGGGGACTCAATTCAGACATGTCCACATCGCGCAGCTCCGCAGCAAGGGGTTGAGGAAACGCCTTTTGTGGAGAGAAGTTGGGCGGTGGTGCCCATGGATATGGAGGATTTGTCTGGGGAGGAGGGCTCTGGAAGATGAATGGAACATTCCGATTTTCACCAAACATAGGGGTGAGGTTCGATGTGGGGAAGGCTGGAGGTGCGGGGTTTAGGTCATTGAGAGGGCCTGCAGGTGTCCTCGCTTGGGACGCGCACACATGCATGAGGAACATGGAAACGTACGTTTTCGAGCCGTGTTCGGGTCGTCAGTAGACGTCGCCCAAACTGGCTTTGTCCTGCTAGAAGGGCGAGACGTAAACTGAAAATCCATGGGGGCCTCCTTCGACCTGTGAAGCGCGTCCATCCCGTTCAGAGACAGCAGAGAAGAGATCTGAAAGCCATTCGTTCGGTAAGCTCGCGAACCCATACAATTGTACGACATACCTCGTACACGTTGTGTGCACCAGCAACCCAGTCGAAGTCGTTGTAGCGTGTCCTCGAACAGAGGCGCGCCCACCGCGCCACAAACTTTCTGCGCGTGCAAAGTCACGTGGCAAATAACCGTGTTCCTACAACGCCGCACTCTTGCCTTGTCTTTTCCCCGCCATCAACCCCAGAATGCTCCGAAGCGCGTGGCGGACGGCCACCCAGCAGTCGCTTCCATGGGCGAAGCAATTGAGTCGCCGTTTTCATCCCCTCGCCACCGGCTGGAATACGCCGTCAGCGAACCTTGTGCCCATTGTGATTGAACAGACGGCGAGTGCACATAGCAGTTTCTCATACGCGCAGGCCCTCATGTTTGACCTTGGGCACTCAGGGTCGCGGAGAGCGATCGTATGACATTTTTTCTCGACTTTTGCGTGAGCGAGTGATCATGCTATATGGACCCGTAAGGTTAACTCATCTTGATGACCGTGTGCTGATGTCAACTGTCGATGGGACCCTCAGATCAGAGACACGGACTCGGCGTTGATCGTAGCTCAGTTGCTGTTTCTCGAAGCCGAAGAGACATCAAAACCAATTCACCTGTACATTAACTCTCCAGGCGGAAGTGTGACCGCAGGCTTGGCAGTTTATGACACTGTAAACGTGGCAGGCTTTATTCTGGAAGATTTGAGCTGACGCATTACAGATGCAGGTTTGTGCTATGATACAGGTGTTCGGATAGGGAATGATTCATTCCGTTGATTGCCAGTACGTTTCGTCACCCATACATACTTACTGCGTTGGACAGGCGTGTTCGATGGGATCCTTGCTACTTGCTGCAGGTCCGTGCATTTAGCCCAAGGTTCTTGGATCATAATGGAACATCCGGCAGGTGAAAAGGGGAAACGTCACTGTCTTCCAAATGCCAGCATCATGATTCATCGTATGGCTTTCCATTGTACAATTGGCGCATCAATACTCACTGTACGCCACTAGAACCATCTGGCGGAGCATCCGGGCAAGCCTCCGATATAGCGATCCATGCGAGGGAAATCCTTCGCGTGCGACAATTACTAACAGGTATATATCAGCGACATTGTGCCAAGGAAGGCGAAAGTGAGGCATCAGGGCTGGAACGGTTTGGTATGGCTGTCGACCGCTTGGGTTTGCTCATGACTGAACTTTGTTCTTAGAAAAGGCGTTAGAACGCGATTACTTCATGACAGGTAAGGTTCTGGCGGTGGATGCAATTTATCGCCACATTCACGTTTTGCAAAGCGCGGGAAGCTCTCGAATTTGGTATCGTGGATGGAATTCTAGAGAAAAGACCGAGTTCTGAGCCGGAATCCTCCATTTCACGAAATGTCGCAATACAAGTTTCTCGCGTGGTTTCGCATTGACCTTGTTTGGCACCGCTAGCCTGAGAGAGGATGGAATGGCCGTGAGAAAATAAGGTTGTAAGGACCCACGGGACGGTGACACGTGTTGGTCGATGGAGGGATGTCGGGTTGTGAATCTCCGCTGGAGAATTAACCCACATGTAATCGGATCGACCCAGATCTTACAGAAAAGGCCCCTCAAACTGCGGGGTTGCATTTCTGAACTTTCCTTTCCTGTCCACTTCATCGATTGACGCAGAGTCCATTTTCTTACGCAATTCCGTGGAGAGCCCATCAACCCGCTGCGTACCACATGCCCTCATCCTCTATCTCGGTCCCGGTCTCTCCCCTCTTCCTGGGCGTGCACCGCAGCAGCGCCATTCATAATTAACCATCCTGTGTTTCACTGATCTATCCCCCAGATCCTTAGTCACTGTTCACACATCCATCCGAGATCCACCTACTCGCTCTACTCGTGCGTGTCTTTCGCCCTCGCCCCGGAGTATCATCATGATCTATATATATTCCAATATTCGCATGCTTGCGCCTCACATTCATTCCACAGCGTCTATCAATCTTAATCGACAATAACCCACCTTGACACACCCATCAAAGCCGTTGGTCGTCGATTGTGCGGGACAGGGGAAGAATGGTCGTCTGAACGGCCGCATTTCGCGCGTCGCCGACCTGTCCCCAATCACACCATCATTGCCCTGTTGATCGGTAGCAATGCTCTTTTCTCGCTGTGGAATGGTACGAAAATTCCCGCAAGTCGCGTTGCATGGTTTACGCCAAGAACCCACCCACGGCGGGAAAACGTGTCTCCACGGGTGCTTCTTTGTCTCGAGATGGGATCGTACGATTCGTACCGGCCGGCTGCAATGCTAAATGCAGCTGCAGGGTGGAATGCAGCGGGACTTGCCTTTCATCGATTCATCTCGAGAGTGAGAGACGTCACTTTCCCCTCATGTTTTTGACGTGTTGGTGTGATACCTCCATGATGGCATGTACTTCTAATCGACCCGCTTCTCGTCGCAATGGAGGTCGTCACGTTTTCGTATTGCTTCGGCGAAACCCACTGCATGGTGCAAGGTGTCAGGGGTTATGCAAATCTCAGATCCCCATTCCCGAAATAGGAACGACCGCCCTTATCAGCCTTTCACCGAAATTTCAGGTGGACGGGCACAGCGTAATTCGACGCGCTTCATGATATCATCTGACTTGTGTGATGACCAATCGATCCTGACACCGTCGGAGACGCGTGCATGCGCGCGGGCCTCTCCGGCTGCATCAGTACTAGTGGTGTCGTCTGCCCATTTCGAGCTAACACCATATGGGATCGCGGAAGGCGTTCATCACCGCTTTCCCGCTTTGACATGGGTTTTAAGAACTGTGATTCAAGTTACTCGTCATCTATTCATCCCTGTTTTTTGTTATTCACTCCCGACTCTTCTTTTCCGATCAGATAGATTCACGCTAGACCATGTGTGACTGTCTCGTCTGAGAAACTCGAATGGGGTAATGAGTGATTCTAGGTCCGTGATAGGGACGCTCGGTGAGTCAATTGTTTCGCCACAGACACTGTATCTGGCCACGCCCACGCGTTCAGTTTCCAACCCTCGCCATTTTTATACCTTTTCACCACGGTTATAAAGTGGTGTTATTTTTGATTATTCTCGTTTCCTGATATCCTCAGTCAGATCCTCGGCGAGGGGATGGGTCCCTCGATCGCCCCCTCCTTATCCATCAGATCAAGGGACCGAACTGTTTGGGAGAGGGACATATCAAAACACATGTGGGACTTGCCGCCCTCATCGATTTCGCAACTTCACACAAGGTACTTTTTTTTCACGAGTTATCATGGGTTTTAGTTAACCTTGACAAATGACCGTGATGGGTCGCCGCGGATGTTCGATCGCAAATTTATATTGAAAGAGGGAAGGAGGTGTGTGGCCTTCCCCCTGTGGCAAAAGGTGGCGATTTATGAATCTATGGGATGACATGCGTGTGTCTATTGAAACGAACGCGCCAAGTCTTTGGCTACGCGAGATGGCGTAGTGGTCTTGCACGTCAGCCACAGCGTTCTTGTACTGATTAGGAACGGCGATGATCCTGTGCGTTGCGCGCGCCGCAAGATCCAACCGCTCTGATGGCAAGCTGTGACGGTTGCTATTGCGGGGCTCATAACCTATTGAACACGGGTTATGAGCACCGGAATAGCCCACGTCATCGGATCTTTTTTTTTAATCCATTGTCCGCTTATCGATTCAACCATTTCGAGGCAAGGGCGCGGACGCATTCAAGTCATGACATTTTTTGACAAGGAAACCAAGTAGTACTATTGTGGGCCCTTCAGTGATGCCAAGTCCAAGTTACCCCAAACTGGATATGTCCGTTTTACCGTCGATGCGTTATCGCCCGTATACCAACGACATACTTACGTTTTCGAACCGCAAGCCGTGGCGTCCAACAAGGCAAGCTCAAGGTTCAGAAAACGTTTGAGATCATCCTAATCGAGGCCACATGACCTGTGACAATTATAGCTCAACGTTTGTCGATATCGATATCCGGAAATGAAGCCGGTATGATAAGAGTAACCACACTTGTCACATTCAGAAAATAAAACGCAACATCGTGTTGGAAACCTGACTGAGGATTACGCCCCGACTGGCCAAGTGACGGTTGTGAATCAATCAGAATTGGATCTACCGCGCAAGGAAAACTAAAACGGCCCACCCCGCCTGCATGCACGTACGGATGACATGCCATGCAGACCCTCAGTTGACTGTTTACAACGCGTGTTTCTGGAGGCCTCCGCGGTGGGAAGGTGCGGTGTTTACCCTCGCCTCGTCCCATCATTGTTTTCCCATCACTATTCCCGAGTTGGACTGCGATCGCGCTATTGGGCCGCGTCATCACCTACCAACGCCAGCTGATGTATGGTCATTGACCGTAAACAGAGGTCGTTTGCGCATACGGTATAGCTACGTGCACAGCATCACCAAGACTTGGAAATCTAGATGCTGATCAATGAAAATTTGGCGAGCGGGGGATGGAAGCAGCCTGCCTACAAATCATCAAGATAGTGTGTGTCCAAGAGTTTACGCATGACATTCGTGGTGGAATGCCAAACACATCGAACCCTTGAGGAATGCAATATCGCTTAGACGTCGACGTAGTCAAAGTTGGGGAGCAGTTACTGTCGTCTGTTGATGAGTCTCAGGTGTCCGGAACACGGGAAGCTGTTGAGATGTCGAGAAGCAGTTCCTGAACACCAGCAAGTTCGCCCACAAGGCTTGATTGGGTGGATCGTGTCAAGGGTCTTGCAGAAAGAGAAATGTGCGGGAAAGGGAATGGAAGCCACCGCAACCAAAATTTAATCGACGATCCGCGGTCCACCAGCGGTTCAGAAGACAAAGCAATGGATGGATGGTTTGGTGGTGATCCCACAACGACAGGATTCTATCCCTCCTTCTCGAAGCCCCTCGCAGCAGCAACGGTGGGGTCGAGGGCTAAACGAATTCAAATTCAGTACGATAAGGGTCTGAAACATAGGAGGGTGCCTCACTCGACGATGTCTCGAAGATCCTGTGGTTAGAACCGCAAGATGACGAATATATTGATGCAGTGATAGTCGTGCTCAGCGGGTGGTGCTAAGCCAGCGAAGCCAGCCACTTTGCACCTGGCACTTTTCATCGCCGTCGCCGAGGCTCCCTGCAATGAGGCCAAGGTTGACGCGATCGATAAATCAGTCAGGAGAAGACGGTGATGGCCGCGTTGGTGGCATTGGTGGATACTACAAAAGTGGAGAGGTCGTGAACGTCGCGAGACGATCTACCATGAGCCTAAAATGTGGATTAATGGAACACGTTCATCAGAGGGAAAGAATTGTTTCCTCCGTGGAGAATTGAACCCACACTGCAGCTGGCACAATGCTGCTGCAAGATGATAAGTTAAGTCCGGCGAGAGTATTTGCCGAGGCCAGCACCAGTTCCAAACTCCTCGGGGTCCGACATAGTACATAAAGTGGACAGCCAGAAATCTGCAGCGCGAGTGGTAGTGAGTACTACTCGTGGTCAAGACTGAAATACCTCGACCATGACAAGCTTTGGCATGACGTCTCGAAACCTTGCAATTTGCCTTTCTGGGATCTCGGAGATCATCTGATGTGCTTAGTCAGCACACGTCTGATAAGATTTCCAAAGCAGTGCCACAAAATTTAAAGATGATTGTAGTGAGTACATTGAATGCAATGGAGACAGTGTACGGTTTCATACGGCGACCCGCGCTCCCTATGAAATACATCATTCGCATTTTGTCTTGACCATAAAGGACGCCAGAGTATCGATCTCGTTGACCATGTAGTCCTGAAAATGTTTCTCAGCCAAGGTCGCCAACAAGGTATGGACCTCTGCGACGTCGGACATGATTGGTGTGCGGGTCTCGTTCTCCTCCAACAAACGCGAACTACGCCTCCGAGTAGGGTCCTTTGGATCTCTTCTGGGTCGATTCGCAGGCGTAGGGATGACGAGGGGGCTAAGGGCGCGAGCAGCGTGGGGTTCCAGCAGGAACGTAGGAGTAGGTGGGCCGGCAGATGTGAGTGGTGAGGGATTAATGAGGGGTATGAGGTTGAAATGAGAGATATATCGGTGGAGTGTGGTCATGGGTAAGCACTTGAAATCGATCTGGACAGGACCAAGTGAGCCTTGTCGACCACGCGCGATGCGAAAAAGAAAACATACGCTCGATTTTTCTTCGTCGGTGTCGTTGACGCCCGTTCTGTCCACTTTTCTGAGTGGTTCGACGCGTTTTCTCTTGACGCGCGGTTCGCCCTCTGCTCTATCAACCGCCTGTCTTTTAGACGCCGTGGGTGGCCCAAAGTATGCCGCATCGTCGTTTGGCTTCTTTCGTGCCTGCGGGCGCGACCTCGAGCCAGAAGCGACAGCGCCAGAGACAGAACCGTTGGTAGACATGAGAAAGGTATGAGTGTGGTGGTGGTCAATGTCAATAACTTTACACTTCTCACGGAGAGATCATATCGAGTCTTACTAACGACAGTGTCAGCAAAAGGCTCTGCTGTCCGTCGTTAGCCCGCTACTACCGCGATACCGCGATCGCTTTTAACTCGGTCCAGTATCGCCTTGCCCTGCCCTGGGTGCCGAAGACCCATACGCTATAAAGGTCCTTCCTTCCTATTCGCTTGCCATCTATCGCTCATAATCGCTTTCTATCAGTACTACAATGTCGACTTTTGGGTCCCTTTTCCGTGTTACAACCTACGGTGAAAGTCACTGTGCCTCCGTCGGTGCCATCATTGATGGGTGTCCTCCGGTATGACTCATGTGCCTCTTTTCGTGATCATCCGTCTGACCAGCCACAGGGCCTCGAATTGACCGCTGCCGACATCCAAGTCCAGCTCAGTCGAAGAAGGCCAGGCCAGAGCAATCTGACGACTCCCGCAAGTGTCCCATCATAGCGCATTCCCCTCCCCATCTGACGTTTCATCGGCAGAGAGACGAAAAGGATTTGGTCCATGTCCAGTCTGGCGTCGAGCATGATGTCACTCTTGGAACACCGATCGGACTCCTCGTCAAAAACGAGGATCAGCGCCCAAAGGACTACTCCGAGACAGACCTCTACCCCCGCCCCAGTCATGCTGACTATACCTACCTCGAGAAATACGGCATCAAAGCAAGCAGTGGAGGTGGTCGCAGCAGCGCTCGCGAAACTATCGGTGAGTTACATCCCCCGTCCTCCACATCTCCGGTTCTCACACATATCCCCGGCCTGCACAGGACGAGTTGCTGCAGGCGCGATCGCCGAAAAGTACCTGAAACAGGTTTACGGCATTGAAATAGTCGCATTCGTCTCGTCCGTGGGCAAGATTCATCTACCATCCAATGTCGCACCACCATCCATGACCCCTGATGGTGTCGACGACGACGACGACGTCGAAGAGTCCCTCTCCCCCGAATTCCACCAGCTCCTGGCGACCATTACCCGCGAAGAGGTCGATAAACATCTTACACGTTGTCCTCACCTCGAAACAGCTGAACGAATGACAAAGGTGGGTCCATCGCGACCAACGTTTTACTCTCGATTGCCTCAGCTCACGTCACTGCCTTTTTTCCTCGATCGGCCAGCGCATTATCCGTGCCAAGGAAGCACAAGATTCCATCGGAGGTACAGTCACCTGTGTCATTCGCAACGTCCCGCTGGGTTTGGGAGAGCCCGTCTTCGACAAGTTCGAAGCCAAATTGGCCCATGCCATGCTCTCTATCCCCGCCACCAAGGCGTTCGAGGTTGGATCTGGATTCAAGGGAACCGAAGTTCCCGGAAGCAAGCACAACGACCCCTTCGTGCTCAAAAACGGCAAACTCGGTACCAGTACTAACTGGAGCGGAGGAATCCAGGGCGGGATCACCAACGGCGAAGGCATTTACTTCAGGCAGGTCTTACTCTTGCTCACGAGGACTGGTTCACTGAGGATCACCCACCGTCTTTTGAACAGGATCGGATTCAAATCTCCGGCCACCATTTCACAGGCGCAAAACACCGCTCAGTATGATGGAACTCCAGGGACTTTGGCCGCCCGCGGCCGCCATGACCCTTGTGTCGTGCCTCGTGCTGTACCCATCGTAGAAGCGATGGCAGCCATCGTCGTCATGGACCAGCTTCTCATTCAGAACGCGCGCAAGACCGCGGCGGGTTTGCTCCCTCCCATCACGACCCTTCCCCCCACGATGGTGCTCCCCAAGCACTGATGCAACCTGCTTTATTTGAGTAGATCTTAGAGTGTGTCATGTAAAATGCAGTATGATCCGTAGAGGGTGCTATGATACAGATTTGGAGATATACCAGCCAGAATGAACTCGAGCCGAGATGCCATATCATTCCTCCCCGTCTGGATAACAGAGACAACATAAGACAGGTTCAAGATGCCACCACCACCACTGGCATACGTGAAAGACTTGAACCGATTGTCATCTAGAACATATGAACGACTCACATGTCGATTAAGCAACCTCCCAGGCCACTTTCCAAAAACTTGGTTCACCAGCTCTTCTCTCCACCACCGCTCCCGCTCTCTCTCCTCATCGCCATGATACCAATCGTGGGCATACCCATTCGTGACGTACGACGTCCGCGCCGCGGGCCCAGACCTCAGGAGGCGCGTACGCTCACCTACGCCCTCATCCAGAAACGCCTGCCAAGATCGCGGACACCGCCCAGTCCACCGCCGGGTATAATGATACCCCTTTCCACCGTCGTCTGAAACCACATCGTCATACTCGCCTCGTTGGACCAAAGGCGAACTCCTCGTCGTTTGGTGCGCACCAGCCTGAGGTGCGGCACTGCGGGCATTGTGCGCTTGCGACACGTTCACTCGACTCCCCAACGTACCCCACCCATTGCTCCCCGTATAATGCGTGCGGAGCGGCGCCGAGATCGACGATGAAGGCGAGCCAGAGACGGAACCGTCGCTGATGCTATTGACAGAGACCGACGAACGTCGCCGTCGTCCACTCTTTGTCATCCCTGCCGATATCCGCACGCGAGACCGGAATCGTACGCGGGGACTCAACGTCGGCGTCGTTGGCGGTATTGAAACTATGACAGTCCTCGGATCGAGACCATCCTGTTTGCTTGGACGTGATCAGTGATCGGCATAGTGTACGGTGATTGGAATTTGGGAAATGGAACGACATTGAAATAGTGACAGACCATGTGCTGGTCAGAATCGATCATGCGGGACACTGGGACGTAAAAGAACGATAGGAGAACAGGGGCAGAGGACATGACGGGGGTTAAAGGGGACAAGTCACTAAGCCACTCACTGCGGAACGATTCGGGGTGCTGCTCGGATGCGCACCCGGTGATGCTGTGTGCCCTGCCGGCTCGTCGTCCTCGCTCTCGCTCTCGAGATCGGGTGTCAATACGTAGCGCTGGTCGTAGTAGCTTGTGTGCGGATCATGGGTATTCGAAACCATCCGCGTCTCGTCCTTGGTGTCGTGCAAGAACGGACCACCGATCTCTAAGTGTCATCTGCGTGAGCCAACTTGTTGCCGCACAGCGGCCTCATCGACGAGCGCCGATCGGCTGGTCTAATCAAAACGTACCTCGGTGTTGCGATCGAACCTGCGACTGACTCATGCGTGCAACTCGTCAGGCGGGATAGCACTAGTAGTAGCGCCTTGATTGAGGGGTGTCGGTGCGTGCGTAGATAAGGGACGGGAGTGATGGTGACAGCACAGCAAGACCCGTTTTTCGGCGCCATTCAATGGACGTTTGGTGTTTCGTTATCAAAATGAAAAAGGGTCAAGTCTAGACTTGGCGACCACGGGAACCGGCGACTGCGCCCACCCCGTTTTTACGTGCGGCGCTTTACGGTGACCGTTTGGAAGGTAACAGAATTTGCATTGTGTGTAGGTTGAAAGGATAGAGTCAAAGTTTATGAGCGTCGGAGTTCTAGAAGACATGTCCTTCAAACATATTGAAACAATGACGACTTCACGCTTGATCAAGTCCAAGTAAGTCATCATGTGGTCAACTACGTACTCTGTTACGGATGTTTCAATCGATCAAGGAAACTAAGCAACACCCCCTCTTTCGTTCCTCATTACCGAACACTGCCCAGGGGCGGGTCGAGCTCGTCGAGTAAATAACATGTCCATACGACCTTCAGAATCAAACCCACGGGCGTATGGGGCCACATAATATTGGGGCGCCCATAATTCATCCAAAACATGACAGGGAGCTTGATCCGGCCAAGACTCGAGTTTATCAAATTCCTCTCGGAAACGTGATCGCTATCAGTTGGTTGTGGCTAGAGCGGCACGGCATGTCAGTCTCGCCGTGGTTGATGATTCGAGCCAGACACACTGTCATGCTTGAGACCACACGTCTCACATTTAGCAGTCCCAAGAACCATGTTTTGTGCAAGAACGACGAGAGAAGCCGCTCGAACTACGGGGAGTTGATTCAACTCTGCTGCCTTCAAAGGAATACTGCGACAGATTGAGTCATGTATGACCCTGCCCACGCATGGGCCGCATATGGAGAAAAGTAAAGCCAACCGGAGCCGTGCGGAAACGGAGATAGGAATGGGGGACGCGAGGAAGGTGACATTAAACAAGGCGGACTGTCGCTTCGACGGTCGATTAACGGGATACGATATTCCGCAACCCGCTCCACCCTGGGATGACACGAGGACGGCCGTCGAATTTACCAGGCTCAGATGTGTCGGAGCCTCGCTCAAGCCATCCCGAATGACGCTATGCGTGGCTCAGCTCTGATATGACAATATTTCATGTGAGTGGAAAGCGAGAGATGGAGATTATTGTGCGATGATCTGTGCAAGCGCGTGTCTGACCACCTCTGCATCATACCGCGGACCCTGATCCCCATTACCTTCGACGGTACCCCTGACCATGATAGACTTGACACCTAACGCCTGCAAGATGAACAAATCGTAAGAGAAACTACGGCGACGGTGATGCGAACGCACCGTCAAGGTCTTTACATCTACCTCAATAAGTGTTCCCTCAAGCCAGACAAGGTGGGTAATGAACGCGGAGATCGGGTAAACTGTACTTGCATTCCCAAGACCGTAGGATGGTTTCTGGTAATTGGAATTGAGGACCCCTGCAATGACTCTGGGGGCAGCGTGAGATCGAAGGGCAACATGTTTGCACCGAGAAGTAACCCTGCTTACTTGACATGGTCAACGGCGGTGTAACCGTCCGTTTCTCTGTCATTCTTTCCATTTACTGACTGGAATCAGGAAGACAGATAATCCTAAAGGGTAATATTGCTCACGCAAAAGAATTTTTGTCCGCATGGGGCCAGATCTCGCAATTGCAGATGCCACGCCACGGAGCGCTAAGCAAGGGATGATACTATGTGCGACCCCGTGTCATTCAGAACCATTAATCGAACTTCGGGCGCACCTTGTCCAGAGCGAACCACAGGAATACACCAATGCCTCGGAGGTTCCAATTGTTTTGATGAATTCAGGGTTCGGCGTGGGATGCACTTCATGGCCATACGCGTTGATGTAATACAACCCTATCTCGAGATGCTGTGGTTCAAGCACGAGGTCTATCCAAAGATCTACCCACTGTATATCTTGGCTGGCAATGGTTCATAGCCGCCGTCTTTGTCCAGCTGGCTATACATGACATTAGATCGATGGAGAGTTCCACCCATTCCATCCACGGGAGAAAGTGCATCCATTTCTGGGCTGTCTTCTTCGAATGATGGTGGAGGATTCACGGGATGAGATATCTCGCACTGTCCGACGAGCCTGGTACCATTTTCCTATTGGGAACGTTTCCGCACCTGTGTCACCCTGGTTCGAGCATGAGACTTACTAGCTCCGCAGCGATAGTCACCGTGTGGTTAGTCACTATCACCGGCAGTATGTTCGCCTTCCCATGACGTGTCAATCGATCAGAGCCGCGTTCTCAAGGTACGACAAACCTGACTGTTGGTGATAGATGCGAACAAGAATATAGCTGATGGCAAGGACCGAAAGAAGGTTTGAGCTCCAGAAATGAAGTAATTTCCAATGCTAGAAAATAGTCTCTCAGCTAAATTCCACCCTGTGTTAGCCGAGTCTTACCTGCCATTTAAAAAGGAAAAGTTCTTGTGAGCGCGTTTAAGTACTTCGTTCTCAAAGTGGACAAGAAAGCCTGCAAAGTTCCCGAGGTCAATGCATTCCGTTGACTTGTACATAAACGTTACGAAGGAATTGGAACGCACCTCGAATAGTTTCTTTGCGGTCGTTGGGAATTCCCGACCAAAGGGGATTACGTCCTTCGATGATGTCTCTCCACTCTTCACGAGCTTCACGTTCAGAAACATTTGCGGGTAACCTATATGAGAGAAGCGTGCGCACGGTACCGAGGGGAGTACTGGAAGGTGCTGGGGGTATCATACGGACAAGTCTGGAACGTATATCACCTTGTGCGTCACGAATTTAGCGGCCACGAGGATAATCAATTGAAGAAACCGCGAAGGTGGCATACCTATAGATGGACCTCCAAGGACGCGAATGATTTCGCTTGACGAACCTCCGTCGTCCGAAACAGGGAGTACAAAGCACGCATTATCGAACGCAGTGCAGATGGCATTTCCGCCAGAACCACCCGATATCACCGTGATGAGGGGAGATGACTCCGTATCTGTGGTTTGGAGCCTGGTTCTCGGGTGGAGGTCAATGTTGTTGCTGTCTCCTTGAGTCGCCAGTGGCTGCGGAGTGCCAGTAGGGTTCGTGCCAGGCTGGACAGGAAGATCGAACACCGACGAGCTTGGGCTATCATCAAGGCGACTGTTTTGCCTTGCGGGATGGAGTAGTCCACAATCCATGGGTTTATTGTCTCAAGTTCAAGTTGTGGTATCGATTTCCGACAATGAATCTACGACTGACATCCGAATGTTCGGTAACCCCTAGGTTACCGACTTACGGTAGGTAGCGCTGGCGAAGTTCGCATCCGAACACAAGCCCTCACAACGACCATCACTAGCGCTCCAACCACCATCATGCCTAGCGACTTTCCTGCACTCCCTGGTTTTTACCAGGCATTCTTTCTCTACTTTGAACCCCGTTAGTGTTCCCCTTTTCATGGACAATTTGCAAATATACCTACAACTGACGTGTCCTGTCATACAAAGTGTCTACTATAGCTCCCACCTTCTTGATTTGGTTCTTCCCCGGAGCAGAATGGTTCCACTCCCAGCTCATCCCAGGCCCTTCTGGCGCGTTGGACGCGCGAACGACAATGGCGACGTGGCAGCTCGGTAATTGTATGACAATTATCGTTTTCTGCGACTCGAGTGGATGCTCATTGCTCGGTTCCCTTTTGCAGGCTTCCTGCTGTTGGGGTTAACGTCCTCGCTCGTGTTTCGAGCGGTTCGAGACGCGCTACCTAACAACCCCGAGGCCCAGGAACGTATCGTAGGCGCTAGCATGACTGCACTCGCCTTGGCCGACGTGAGTACCACGTATTTCTCCAGGGTCTTTAAAAACTGACGACCGAGATGCTATCAGGTCACCCAGTGAGTTGGTTGCGCGTGAGGCATTCGCAATCGTGCTGATGAGGACACAGTTTCCTGGTTTCGTGGATTGGCCTTCCGGAAGAATTGCGGTTTGCATTTGGCTCGTGGAACTCGATGATTCACGGAAACATCACCTTTGTAATCGTTCTTCTCCTCATGAGGTGAGAATTTTGTCTCCAAGGTATTGAGGATCTAACATGTTTGTCAGGCTGGCTTGGTTTGCTGGTATTGGACGACAGAGGTATTACTACGGCAAACCTGCTCTCAAGGACAAGAGGTCAGCTTGAAAGTGGGTCTTTGTCGCGAAACCACTTCTACGTGTCAGAATGCCTATCTATCGAGAAACAAAATCGGATGTACTTTGACCGTGTATGCACTCCGAATTGAGTCCAATTTGATCTGGGCGACAATAACTGCGTGAGATGCATCTATGAATATGAGCGTCGGATGCGGGGCGTAGGTTGGTTGAGTGGACGATTGAGGCGGGGTTTGAGGGGTGGGCATATACCTCGTTCGGCCTATCGGACTGGACTGCCAGCTGGCAAAACTCAAACTCAAACCTTCCTAACGACCACGACCATCAGAGACCGGTATCATGTCTCGCGACTCTCCTGTACTCCCTGGCTTTTACCAGGCATTATTCCTCTATATCGAGCCTCGTCAGTGTTGTCCAATTCCAGCCTTGGAACATACTTATGACTCACATGTCGCGATAAGTGTCAACGGTAGCTGGTACCGTCACGACATGGTTCTTCCCTGGAGCAGAATGGTTCCACTCCCAGCTCGTACCAGGAGTTTCTTCCTCTGGGGCGCTGGACGTGCCAACGACGATGGCGTTGCGGCAACTTGGCAATTGTATGACAGCTACCTGCAACCCGAGTAGATCCCCATTGATGGTCGCTTGATTTTTTTGCAGGCTTTCTGTTGATCGCGTTGACATCCTCGCTCTCATTTCGCGCGATCGAAAATACGCTGCCTAACAATCCCGAGGCCCAAGAACGCATCTTGGGTGCGACCATGACTGCGCTTGCCTTTTGCGATGTGAGTAACACAAGTCTAGGGATCTTTACAGGCTGACCAAGATACTGCCAGGTCACGCAGTGAGTTGACTACGCCAGATGCAGACTCACAAGTGTGCTGACGAGGATACAGTATCCTAGTTACGTGGATTGGCCTGCCTGAAGAGTTGCGACTTGCGTTTGGGTCGTGGAACTCGGTGACTCATGGAAACATCACCTTTTCTCTCTTTCTTTTCGCCACGAGGTGAGAATTGTGTCACTCGGGAAAGTTCAAAATTTGATATGATCGTCAGGTTGGCTTGGTTTGCTGGCATTGGACGACAGAGATTTTACTATGGCAAGACGGCTCGCGAGAGCAGGAAGTCGGCCTAAAAATCGACGAAACCATCTCTAATGCCCAAATGCCGGTCTCGGTATTGGGAGACAAGATCGAGTAGTACTTTTACCGTGTACCCCGAACAAATCCATGTGGCGCCCCTTGGTATTTCATGACCCCGAGATTTGCTAAAAGAAAAAACATAGAATATGGTATCGAGCAGCGTGAATGGAATCGGTAGATCGACTTACCCGGCCGTCTCTCCCAACCCTTTTTCTTGGCCTCGAGAAGGGCTCGCTTGCCCTTCAGAGCCAGGCTCTGGTCTACGAATCTGCGAGCCCGCGCAGACGGGACACTTCGCGCTGTAGCTTGTGACCGTGGATCTGATATCGGGGGTAACGTGCGGATGGTACGACCACTGAACCCGAAATAAGTACCTCGTAAACTGGACCTTTGAGAGAGATGACGTACCCAACGACGAGGTCCTTTGGACGCGCGACCGATTTTCGCCGTCGCTTCTTGACCGTTTGCTGTTGAGTCAATCCTACGGTCTTCTTCGGAGGTGGTGTCGAATTCTGCGAGGCGAAAGCAGCAGCGAACAGGTCGTCTGCAAGATAGTTGACCCTCCTCCTAGTAGTAGAGGATATCATAGTCTCGTCTTCTTCATCCTCGTCCATGTCTTCATCATCTATCGGCGACTCCGGATCAGTCAGTTCGCCCTCCCCAGGTGACATTTCGGAGTCTTCATCTTCATCCTGTCCAGAGGAAGCGTCCGAACCCGACGCCATATCATCGCCTAAGTTTATTCCCTCCCCAAATCCGAGCCCCTTGAATTCGTCGTCGTCGTCCACCTCTCCTTCGCCACTCTCCACTTCGTCTGCAGCATCCCTCATAGCTCTTAACATCCTCGCTTCCAAACCGTCATCACCATCCTCGTCCGAGTCACCCTCGTCACCCCTCTCCGTAAACCGGACCCTTTTTGACTTGTCCGACTTTCCACCCTTGTTCGCGCGCGCTCTTTCCTTCATCCTTTGGTCTCGCTCCCGGTTATGCGCCTTTTTCCGTGCCCGTTCTTCGATCGCGAAGTCGTGTACGGCTTTTTTATCTCGCTTTGCGTCGGCTTTGGAGGTCGCATGGGAGACGATCTCTGGCGCATCGTCATCGTCGCTCGATGCATCTTGTATCTTTTGCAGTTTGCGTGCCATTGCAAGGATTCGGTACCACGAGATCCTTGAAAGGAAAGGGAAATTATCTGTCACGTGATTATCGAGGGACTCGACAGGGGCTAAATAATCGGTGATGATATACTATTCAGTCGTGTCAACACATCACATATTCGTGTAACACAAGAAGCTATGAAATGCTCTTCCATCAATCATAAAAGACATATGATAGCCATCATCCCATACCCAACTCATTCGTCTCCTCTCACAAAGAAATAATTCGCACCCACCAGCTTGAGACCATACCTCTCCGCAAAACGCGCCGCATCCCACTTGGCCCGATCCTTGGTCCCGCTCTTGCATTCAT
>JBBPNX010000302.1:13631-24147 GCA_038091155.1 Harrya chromipes | reverse complement strand
GTCGTACGTCAAGTTCTGGGGATTTCAGTAGTTTGTCGAGGACTCTTGAGGCGAGTTCCCTGTACGGTAATGGGTCTTTATCCTTGAGGACGATCAGCTTGTCTAAAACTTTCGCGAAGACAAGCTGAGCTTTCTCGGTCAGGCCTCCGGTCTCGAACGCCCGCGCAAATGATGACCAGAAAATAGGGGGGTCTACAATTGCGATGAGAATATGATCCAGTATACCATCCCCGAGGTCTGCGGCCCGCAACAAGTACTCCAGAGTAGTGGTGGCGAGACCATTTAGGAATAGCGGAGAGAGATCGAAGCGCATGGCATTCTGAATGGAGGGTAATCCAGGAGGATTCGAAATAAGATTTTCCGCAGACTTTGCAGGGTCTTCTTGTACACAAAGCGCCTCGAGAAACAGACGAAAATTGCGTGGGTCCACAGCGACTCTGCCGTGAAGGATGTCATTAAACCGTCGATTGAGCTGTTTAAGGCGAGCCTGGTCACGATTCATGTTTCGAAAAAACGAGTCCAGTAGCGCAGTGAAGTTTCAAGGGTGGCGGCAGTGGACAGAAAGTTGAGCACGAGGCTTTTCAACGGGTCATATAGGGACCTCGCTAGGATCTGCGCTGTGCTGAATCCGGTAACTCGCGAGGCAGTAGAGTCAACAATGCGAGTGATAAACCGTATCAACCTGTGAACTCACACGCACGATGGACCCATCTGCTGCGCCTTCCTTTCACCGATTCTATTTTTTCTTGGACAGCATAATTGCGGCACCTTAGCTTCTCCTTCCTATCAATCACCGACCAACGACAGTCGCCACTAATCAACTCCCTGAGTTGCCATAACACCAATGTGTTGGAACCCGGGAAGAGTATTGTCTGACCAGTAAGACGCAGTATTACACCAGTTTGCATATCTAATGGCACTCGCGACTTGTAAAAATAATACACAACAACGTTGGACTTAGTAGGATTTGTTGATTAGTTGTACTTTGTCGCTATGCCAAATCGAAAAATCCCGCCTGAGGTCAAGCTTTCTGCAATCCGCCTTCATGAAAGAGGGCTTGTACTTCTCTCAGAAATCCTCGACTGCCTTCAGCTCTCGCGCCGCACGTTTTTTCGCATCCAAAAGCTCTACCGCGAAACTGGCAATGTTGTGAAGGAGCGCAGCTCTCTTACCGGACGATCACGCCTACTCAACAGGAACGATGTGCAATACCTGCTTGAGCTTGTCTACCATCGCCCCAATTGGTTTCTAGATGAGCTCACTGCCTTGATCGAACAAAATCGCTTCATATCTGTCCACTATACCACCATTCACCGCGAGCTGGTCCGTGCTGGGGTCTCACTCAAGAAGCTTCGGAAGATTACCCGTGAGCGCAATGAAGATCTCCGAGCCGATTTCATGCGTTGAATGGCACACTTTACACCAGAACAGTTCGTGTTCATTGATGAAACCTCCAAGGATGAACGTACCCTCTTCCGACGACATGGCCGTGCAAAGAGGAGTGGCCGTGCATCCATGATGGGTGTATTTGTTCGTGGTCGCCGTTTGACAGCAGTTGCAGCCCTGTCGTGCGATGGAATCATTGCAGGTCATGTTGTCGAGGGCTCACTGTGCCGTGATGAGTTTCTTGTCTTCCTCGAGAACTTTGTGGTACGCATGATACTTCTTGAGTAGTCTTACTGCTCACTAACTCAGTTTTTCCTAGCTCCCACAGTGTGAACCATATCCAGGCAAGCACAGTGTGCTCGTCATGGATAATGCACGCATTCTAGTATATTGAAAATGGCTATATACCAATGAATTTTCATATTTTATTGTTACATTTACACTATAAACTCATCAAGAAAATGTGATAGTAACGAAAAGTGTGAACAGCGTTCTAGCTCAGGACAGGCTTAATGACAGAAATAAAATTCCTTGTGTGACTGTCACAGTCACCATTAACACATTAATATTATTGCAGCTTGAGGGCCGGCAATTACTCAAAGATTGGATCGAATCTAGATCTGCGGAGGTCTACCTGAGTTGATCTAATCTTGCACCTCGAGTGCGGTTGACACGTACGGTCCCTTTCATAAGCGCTTAATTTCTAATGGTCATCGAAATCGTCCAATAATTTGCTGCGTGCCTTTGTGTTGGCGTTGCTCAGTCTGTGACGTGTGACGAACCACACTGCAGCCATCTGCAGCAATTCCCGACAACTGCATGTACGATTTCCCTATGCGGACCTTCCAACGGGTGCTACACCGTTTGTAAGCGTTCAGGCCGTCCGTAGGGCGCTCACCCATGGATTCATCTCACCGTCACGTCCGATGTGAACAAAAAGCCGCTTAGACTTGACAAGTGACCGAGTCGAGCCCGCCTGAGAGCGTCGGTGTCAGTACTTGTCATAGAAAAGCCGCTCAACACGGCCCGTCCGCGTCTCTGGCGACATGTTCACTCCCTTGCAGTCCCACGATGTTGCAACTCGCAACCACGCTGTCTCGTCAAAATGTCGAGATGGGTAGCCTGAAGCAACACGTCCTCTTTCGTACCGTTCAAGCTCATGTCCCCAGCTGTTCTACGCCTTCTCCAATGCCCTCAGCTTTCCCCACCGACCTACTCGTAAACTTGGATCCTCCAGGTGCTGCACATCTTGCAGATTGCCCTCGTGAAGACGCGATCGTGCAGGTAGCGACGTGAGTGCATATTGCCGAGGCGGTGGGATCGCGTTTTGGAGCGATTCAACACCGCGCGGTTGGCCCACACTGTGCGGTCATGGTCGAACGCCCGAGTTGGCTAGCGCGCTTCGAGTTGCTCACCGTCCCGAGATGACACGTCTTCCTGGCGATGACCGCAGGCGCGTAATTCATCAAGTACATAAACTCTGTTTAATGATTTCCAACACGACGACGCTGTTATGGGCGCATCGCTCGCGGTGTTACTCCGGATGAGAATTGGGTTATTCGGGATCACATATCTCAGTCTATGGTAGGTCGGCTACGTCCTACATTACTCCGACTCCCAGATCTTCAGACGTACTATCTCCCCTCATTGTCGTCATGCCCGCGCTTCGTCGCTCGGCCGCCGAAAAGGCAACCAGAATGAGCTTCGTGAATTCGTGGATACGAACGTGAGGTGATCATTGATCATATCATCAGGCAACTCGGCAGCGCATCTACCATTGCCCGTGATCGGATTATGATCTTTGATGAACGTCGAAGAGCAACGATCAGATATACATTTAGTAACGTCCATATCACAAGTCCACATAATAATTTCGGAATGACAAGGATGCGATCTATAAATGAATGACATTATGCAAAGTCATGAGAATAATGTAAGGCAGAGCGGAGCTCGTGAGCGTGGCTGTTAGGGACCGCATGCGTTATGTAACTAGTTAGTACATCTCTATGCGTAGGGGTATACACATGGTGATCCAGAAGAGTGTTCACTTCTTGCTCAAAGCCTGTAACTGAACGTATTCATAATAATCTCCATGCAAGGATAAGAGCTCCTCGTGTGTGCCGGCCTCGCTAACACGGCCTTCTTTGATGAAGTAGCTGTAGGTGTCGGTTGTCAGGTGACGGAATGTGACTGGAAAAAGCACAACTCACATGCAGTCGGCATTCTGGATGGTGGATAGACGGTGGGCGATAGCGATGGTTGTGCGACCTTTGGCGGCTTGGTCAAGGGCCTGTTGGACGACCTTCTCCGAATTCGAATCCAATGCAGACGTGGCTTCATCCAAGAGGAGGACCTTTGGGTTGCGTAACAGGGCACGAGCAATAGCAATTCGTTCTGCTGGTCGTCAGTCATACTCGAGACGTACGTTTTGAACACTCACGTTTCTGACCACCAGAAAGCTGAGAACCCTTGCCACCAACTTGAGTTTCGAAGCCACTGCGAACGATATTAATAGGTGTAAGCCACTAAGGTGACTAAGACTCACTCAGGTAACGACTTGATGAAATCCAAGATATTTGCGTCACGGCAAGCTGCCTCGATCTCATCCTGCGTAACCTCAGATTCGGGTTTGGTCGCGCCAAGCAGGATGTTGAAACGGATAGTGCCCGCATACAGAGTCTGGACGGGAAAGAGCTTTAGTCAACGCCAGCAGTGTATCGGTACATGATACTGACAGGCTCCTGGGAAACCAGTGCGATCTGTTTCCGGTACTCTTGGATATTGAACTCATTGATAGGTTTGCCGTCCAGCAAAATATGACCAGCCAGAGGATCATAGAAGCGCTCGAGTAGTTGGATACTACACAGGAATACTCAATTGAGTCGGCGAATGGTAACTCGAAGGGACTTACATTGTGCTCTTACCACAACCACTGGCCCCGACAAGTGCGACGTATGTACCGGGCTCGATTTTGAGTGTCAGATCCCGCAGCACACGAACACGGGGTCGTGTCGGGTATCGGAAGTGCACATGCTCGAGCTCGATCTGGCCCCGAACCTTTTCTCCCTCAAACGTATTACCGGAAGTAGACTCAGCGTCAATGTCAGGGACCGAGTCAATGAGCTTGATAATCGAGGCTGCAGCGCCGCGAGCCGAGGAGATGTCAGGTACAAAGGAGAAGACATTGCCTGCTTGTGTGGCCCCAAAGGTTGTGCTCTATAGACAATATTTAGCGTTTAAGACCAACAGGCTACAAATGACATACCATGAGGGCCACGAAAAAGGCCGTCGTGCCAATTTCCAAGTCAGCCACAAGCCGTGAGCCGTACCAAAAGACGAGAGCAATGACGAAGAAGACCATGGACTGCGAGAGGGCATAGAACATGTTACTCCACAAGGCACTCTTGTTCGAATGTCTGAGGGGTTCTTCCAAACTTTGACTGTACTGTCTCAGACAGTCTTCTTCCCGAGTAAGGGAGGCCACCGTACGAATGGAAGCGGCGGCTTCGCAAGCTAGCTGGGCCGAGTCTCCATGGGAGGACTTGTTTTTCTGGTCTTTCAGGACGACGACACGCTTCGTGGTCACTCAGTAACTGAGAACGAACTAAGAAGACCTAACTCACCAAGCGGATGTAACCAGTCGAGATAAGGAAAGGGATACAAGCTAAGTCGATAATGCCGATGATCAGGAACACGACAGCGAACTGAAAAAGGTTACGAACCCATGCCAACTAATGCGGGTTTCCACGCATAAATCAAGCCGATTATAGAACCACCGATGAGAGTAGTAATAGCTTGGACAATACTAGCTGACCGTTAGGCCTCTCCAGCTCGAGCAAAAACCGTACTCACGCTCCGAGAGTGATGCCCGCCAGACCACTGATCTTTTGTGGGTTGTCACTCAGACCAGCAGTCAGTGAACCGGTCTATGCGAATCAGTCAAGGCTGGCTCATTAAGTTGCTCGGAATCACAACTCACGCTATTACCCCCCTTGTCAAAGTATTCAACTGGAGAGATTGATATGTAGCAGATAACGGAACGTGCAAGAGAGAAACTTACCATCTTGCCTAAGGATAGCTCTGAAGCTCAGCGATCGCAATGTAAATGTAAGATAAGAAGCGGCGGATGCGAAGAAATAGTTCTGGAAACCCATGGCGAGCCCTCCGAGGATAGCAATGATGAAGAACCTTGGCCGGACTTAAGATACTTCAAATTAGAGAGCGACTGCTCTTACCACAACGCGTTCCTGTTTCCATCGTATGTCCGAACGGCAGGATCAATCTGAGAGAATCCATTGATAGCTTGACCTAATGCAATATAAATACCTGAGCAAGAGAATAATCGAAGTAAGAAGCTCACCGTAAACAATACCGAATACTGGGTAGGTCATTCCCGACACTGATCCGACATTGAGTGTCCGGTAAGCCGAGTCCACAAGAGGTAAACTCACTCATAGCAAAAAGTGCACCGACTCCATATCTCCATAATTGCGGACGGTTAAGGCCTCCCATCCGGATGAAGAGGTAGAACATGCTGAACCTGTCTTCGTTAATCTCCCGTCGTTGCTTGTCGTCGTTCCTCTTCTGGGCGAGCTCAGACGCGATGGAAGTCATAGTGACCTTGCGGCCGAGCGGGATAGGTTCTTCGAGAGACTTCTCCTTGTTGTCGTCAGCGCTGATAGACTCTGTGTCATCGTCGTCGTCCTCATGCTTTATCTCCCGTAGTTTCTGAGCCTGGACCAGCCGGAAATATGCGCTGTTTTCGTCAGCCAAGAGTTCCGTGTGCGTGCCCTTTTCCACAACTAAACCCTCGCCCATAACATAGATACAGTTAGCGTTCTTGATCGTAGACAGTCGGTGGGCGATGGTGATCGTCGTTCGACCCGCAGCAGCCTTATCTAATGCATCTTGTACGATTCCCTCGGATTGTGTGTCGAGAGCAGAAGTTGCTTCATCAAGAAGGAGGATTCGTGGATCAGAAACGATGGCACGAGCGATTGCGATGCGTTGCTTCTGACCACCAGACAATAGGAAACCACGTTCACCGACCATGGTATCGTAACCGTTGGGTAACTTGCTGATAAAGCCATCTGCATTAGCTTTGACACATGCTGCCTGAATGAGCTTGAACTTGTCATCCTCCGGAAGATTTTCATGAGGTGTATTGATCAGACCGTGCGCAACGTTGCCTCGGATGGACGTCGCGAAAAGTGTCGGCTCTTGGGAAACGAGACCAATCTGCGAGCGCAACCACTTGACGTTCAGATCGCGGACATCCACGCCGTCAAGCTTGACAGAGCCGTTCAGGGGATCATAAAAACGTTCGATAAGAGAGATGATGGTCGATTTGCCAGAGCCAGAAGCGCCAACTAAAGCAGCGGTTTGGCCGGCAGCAAAGGCGATGTTGATGCCTTTGACGATCGGCACGTCCGGGCGTGAGGGATAGTTGAACTTGACATCCTCCAAGGTAAGTTCGCCTACGACTTTCTCCGGTTTGAGCCCAGCAGGGTTGGAAGAGTCGATATCCGGAGTGCGTTCGATGGTGGCAAACAACTTTGCAGCCGCGCCTCGACCATGTGTAAGGGCTGCGTGAGGGAGTCAGTGATAGCATTACGCAAGAAGGAAAGTGCCAACCTTGCATTTCCGGGGCCATCATTGCAAGAGAGAAAGAGCCGATCAATATAGCGAGGAACACGTTGACGACCTTTCCTGCGGTTGCTGATTGGAAAGATATCAGTAAGTAAAGATGGCGACAATTAGGCCTGGAGCTCACCGTAACCCTCGTTGATCAAGGTGGTTCCAAATTGGAAGGCTACGTGAGCGTTAGTAAGGTAGAAAATTTGGCCGAAGATGGGTCACCGTACCAAGAGCATATGCCGAGTATATGACAAACATCATGGTACCCACACCAGCCCCGTTAACTATCGCTGTTTTGGCTTCTACACGCATGGCTTGTTCGGTGTGCACATCGTAGAGACCGGAAACAGCTTTCTGTGTGCCGAATGCATGGGTAGTACGCACGGTAGAGATGACTTCCTCGGCAAGAGTACCACCGAAAGCGACGTGCTTAAGAGCAAGTCTACAGCGGAAATGAGGCTTGAGAGGGAAAAAATGAAATAAGGAGAGGATACGGACTGGGTATACTTTGAGACGAATTTGTTCATGAAACCGCCAGTGATCGCAATGCAAGGAAGGATAGAAGATAATGCCAGGGCGAGTCTCCAATTACGAACGTAGGCAATGATGAAACCAGTGAGAAAAGCGGAGATGAAGTGGACGACGAGAGCGACTTTTTCGGACATGCCTTGCTGTACGAGATCTGTGGAAGGGGTGTGAAAGTGGAAAGAGACGGGAAAGAGACGGACATACGGGTATCTGTCTGGATGCGAGTTGCGATCTCACCCGCGCCGACGTTGTCGAAATAAGCGATCTCTTGACGGAGCACAGCCTGAAGATACTTTTCACGAATGCGTTTGGTATTCACCTCGCCAGTGTAGACCCAGATGAGCATGTAAAGGTACGTGCAGACAAACATCCCAATACCTGGAAGAATATGGGAAAATGAAAGGGGGGAAAGAGAGGGGACATACCGATGAAAACGAGGTACAAGGCATCACTGGCGGCAGTGGTACGGAACGTCTGAGCGGCTGCCTGGAATCCCTGGAGGGCGGTAGGACTGTTGGGGCTCTGGGAAAATATGATTTCTGCAACTTGAAAGTTGACGAAATCCTGAGTGAGGTTGCCGAATAGAATACTCATAAGAGGCTAAGTGGTAAGGCATGAGGTGGGGAGAGGGCGGGGGTTGAGGGAATACGGTACCTGAGCAGCGCCGGCGCCCATGGCCGCGACGACGCCAATACAATCGATTGAAATTTCAAAAGGAGTGGAATAGCTGGGATGGGTGAGCGGGTGAAAAGCAGTTTGTGAGAGAAACATACCGGAAGAGCTCAGTAAAGCCCACAGGTGCGAAGGAGGGAGCGGGGGGTTGTTGGTCGACATTGACGGAGCCGTCACGGGAAGAGGGCAACGAGTCAGACTTTGAAGGTTTGTCCGTCATAGTGGACGACCAGAAAGGGGGGATATGACTGAAGAAGAGAAGGGGACGGGGATGTTACTTAAATATCGCTGGGAACGCGCCATACGGATGCTGGGATCCGGGTAGTCATTAGTGCTTAGTCAATATCATCAGTTACTACTCGGCTCTGACTCGGTTTGACTGGCCCGTTGGAAGATAGTGACGTAATCCCATCGGTCCTCCTCCGCGCATACACGCAAGTCAATGATCATTTTTATTACCACGTGACCACTGTCACCCGTTTGAAAAATGAAGACCGCTCTTTCACCCGACATTGCACCATCATGCTCAAAGGTCTCGGAAAACTCGCAAAGAAAACTTCCTCCGCTACTCTCTCCGCCGGCACCGATGAACCGCCCCGCTCAACCACCCCTACCCCCGCAAATCCGGACGGTAAACCAACTTCTCGTACAGGTCTCTTGACAATCCGCGTCCTTTGGGCTGAATACCTTGCCCTCCCCACGGCTACCCCTCTCCCCCCCGCCGTCCAAGATGCATTGTCGACACAGCAGGCAAGGATTGCCGCTTCCGTCTCCCCCTCCAGCGTCTTGCAGAAGCGTCTTGCAAAGCGTCACAGCGCAAAAGACAGCATTCAGCGCACCCAGTGCTGGTGGCTGCCTTATCTCGTCATGGAGTTCGATGTAAACCAGGTCCTAATCACCCCTTTGGGCGGTGACCTCGAGAAACCCCTTTACATGTACCAGGCACAGTTGTACGTATCTCCTTCCTTCGTCCTACTTTCTATCCACTACCTTCCTAGCGACGTTTCCCGTACATCCGAAATCTCTATACAATGCTACCTTCGTGCAGAGAAACCAAAAGTTGCCCATGACGGACTGGCCGATGACATGGGCAACGACATCTTCATGGGCGGTATCAAATTCACCCCAGACTTTGACAACGTTGGCACTGTTGGCCAGGACCAGTGGTATGATCTCTCTGGCGGTAAAGGTAAGATTCAAATTGGCGTCGCATACCAACCAAGCTCCGTGAGTCCTCGAACATATTTGCCATATCAAATCGTCCAACAAATTTCTAGGGTCAATCACTCACAATCGATGATTTCGAGCTTATCACCGTCATCGGAAAGGGAAGCTTCGGAAAGGTATATCTCCCCCCTTACTGCATCCGTCCCTCCCTATCAAGTTTTTCCCTTTCCAGGTCATGCAAGTCAGGAAGCGTGACACAATGCGGATATACGCCTTGAAGACTATCAGAAAAGCCCACATTGTCGACAGGAAGGAGATAACACATACCCTGGCCGAACGTCTCGTACTCGCGAGGATTAACAATCCTTTTATCGTTCCTCTCAAATTTAGCTTCCAATCCGAACAGAAGCTCTATCTAGTCCTCGCGTAAGTCTGCTTTCATTTTCACACTCGCATGGTAATCCATTTGTCATGTCAGCTTTGTAAACGGCGGAGAGCTCTTCCATCATTTGCAGCGCGAACAACGTTTTAACGAAGAACGATCTCGTTTCTATAGCGCCGAGCTGCTTCTCGCGCTAGAACATCTCCATGAACTTGATGTCGTATACCGGTACGTAAGCGTGCTCATTCTTTGCCGCCATGTCGACACTCTCTACAGTGATCTGAAACCAGAAAACATTCTTTTGGACTACACTGGCCACATTGCGCTCTGTGATTTTGGTCTCTGCAAACTCAACATGAAGGATTCCGATACCACCAACACTTTTTGTGGTACTCCCGAGTACCTTGCACCCGAAATTCTGAACGGCCAAGGATACAGTTGAGACTCTAAACATCGATCCCCCTTGTCTTGGATACTGACTCGTGTTGGCAGACAAGGTGATTGATTGGTGGACACTGGGAGTGCTGCTTTACGAAATGCTTTCGGGCCTCCCACCCTTTTATGACGGTGCGCCATTTGTCGTTGTCACACTGGCCTGGAGATTGAGCTCGACTGTTCGCAGAGGTGACCGACAAGATGTACCAAAAGATCCTCATGGACCCTTTAGTATTTGGACCAGAAATCGGGTCAGAAGCGAGAAGTATCCTCACTGGTCTTCTTGATCGTGATCCGACTCGGCGACTC
>JBBPNX010000302.1:0-13531 GCA_038091155.1 Harrya chromipes | reverse complement strand
CGCAGAGGTGACCGACAAGATGTACCAAAAGATCCTCATGGACCCTTTAGTATTTGGACCAGAAATCGGGTCAGAAGCGAGAAGTATCCTCACTGGTCTTCTTGATCGTGATCCGACTCGGCGACTCGGCGTGAATGGTGCCGAGGAAATCAAGAAGCACCCCTTCTTTGAGAAGCACATCGATTTCAAAAAGCTATTGCAAAAGAAGATTCAACCTCCCTTCAAACCAAGTGTCTCTAGCCCAGTTGTAAGCTTTGCTCCCACTCATGTCATATACCGAGACCATGATCCGTTCGTGTTGCAGGACGTGTCAAACTTTGATACCGTATTTACCACAGAAGCACCCATTGATAGTTATGTTGACGGGTCGCACTTGTCTTCGACGGTTCAAGCACAATTTGCCGGTAAGATGATGTCACACCCACAACCCTTTTAACGTCATCTGAAGTATCCTATAGGATTCTCGTACGATGGCTCTGGCAACGTCCCGATCAGCAATGCATAATTTACGGCATGTCGCCGATTGTGATACCATCATACCCTCGATATATAGTAGTCTTCCTTCTTTCTTGGATGTAGATAAGGGAAAATCTTGGTTGGCGATTTGGTCGTTTGTTACTTTACATACAAGCCACCTGAAGCATCTGTAACTACTCGTACTAGGCTAATTACTATGATACTGTCACTACGGTGGTCCAATGATTACTTTCAAGAATTACCTATACATGTAGGGCACTGCTGGTAAGAAGGAATGATTTCGATCGAAACGATGGAGTAAAAATATTGACAAGAGGGAGATTCGAACTCCCGCCTCCATACGGAGATGAGAAACCCGCCATTGCAGGCAAGCTCTGATAGCTTGAGTCACACGCCTTGGACCGCTCGGCCATCTTGCCAGTTGGTTGCAAGGGGCAGAAACACTTCAGATAGTTGATGCGTATGCCAATCCGCCTACGTAACTTACCCAAGTCCTCTTGCCTTGCCTTGGAAGATGGCCACCGTCACGCATATCATCCGTTCCCACTACGACCCCGCCGACCGCGAACAGCTCGAATGCGAGACTGGCCAACGCACTGAAATCAACGACGATGCCGGACCGTCCTCTGATCCATGGCAAACCGAGTCCTCGTTCTCTGCGCAACGTCGTATCCGTGCCGCACCGACGTTTGTGCCCGCAACCGTCTCCTATGACGAGTGGGGCGCTCCCGTTCCGTTGCGCTCGTCTTTGTCATTGTCATTATCGTCATCCACGACTGGCGCTGGCGCTGGGACAGAATCAGGAGAGCCGGATCAACCGTCGACGTTGCCGGCTGGATGGTATCGGTCTTTAACCGCTGCTGCGGCAGCCAACAATCCGCGCGAGTCGGCGATAGCTGGCAGTCCACCACCGCAATTATCATCACTATCATTATCATCGCCTCCGTCGCTACCGCTGCGGCCCTCGAGCGCACCCGCACCCACCGGTAGTACCCGCTCCACTGGGGACGCAGTCGCAGACACGAACGCGAGACCGTGCACCCACAGATCCGTACCGCCCACGAAACATGACTGGTTCATCCATAACGTGTTGCGCGCCGACCCGTCCCTGTCTCGCACGCACACAAGTCCGAATGGGAGCGGGCCAAACTCCCCTGTGCCATCCCTCGCGGACCTCCTCGCACGCGACCCACCGCCCCTACCAGGTGAGAGCCGGTATACGCCCCCCGTGTGGCTGCACATTGGCCCGTCGAACAGGGGGTTTGGGATGTTGCAACGGAGTGGGTGGAGGGAGGGTGAGGCGCTGGGTACGCATGTCGTGCGGCGGGGGAAGACCGCATCGCCGTTGTCATTGTCGGCAGTGGCGTCTCCGTCAATCAAGGTAGAGGACGACGCGGGAAGCATCGACCAGGCGCACGAGGTGATCGACCTGACGCGATCGGATTCGGAGGATGAAGACGTGTTTGAGGACGCCGTTCGATCTGATTCAGCGGAGATCGAGGCTGCTACCAGTAGGGATGATACGTCTGCATCCCATATGCAGAGATCGTTGTTGACGCCTTTGCCGACTGTTCTCAAGGCAGATCGGTTGGGTATCGGTCTTAAGGCGAGGACGGAGGGCCCTTACAAGCAATCTAAGAAGCGTGTCACCCATGGCGTGGCCGCCCTAGCTGCGCATATCAGGGCTGCCGAGGAGATGCGTAGGAAGAAGGCGGATGTTGGGAGAGGACGGCGGGGATTTACCAAGGCCCACAAGAGAGAGGAGGATAGACGGAAGAAGATGTTGGCGTACTTCAACGAGTGAACACGAGTGTTGAATGCACTCCGCTTCCTATGGACGATACTGATAGATACATACACACGAGCAACATATTTGATACAGCTGGAACAATCGTATAGAAGTCGTAAGAGTCGTTCAAGTGTACATTATTCCATCCCATACTCCATGATAGGAAAACGGAGAAGTGCACGTTCCATCATCTAAGCTTAATGTAACCGCTACAAAGCTAAGATCAATAAGAGCACGAAAGCAACCAATCGTGTCACGAAATAATGGCCTCCCCCCAAACACCTTTGGCAGGGTCACACTGAACGTCACGGACATACATCCTGAGCCATTGGACCATCTCCTTGTTGATCTGGTGACAATGCGTCACATCGACCGATGTCAATCGGTGCGGCGCAGAGATCGGACTCGCACGTCCCGCAGTGAGCGCGTGAACGTGCGCAGAAGCTGACGCGCTTGACATAGCTCGGGACGCTGTCGTCGACGCAGAAGATAGCTGGGAAGACTTGCCGGAGAGGCGAGATTCTACCAAGCTCCGCAAGGAGTCCCATTCCAAGCTTGTACATCCGTCGAGGCACAAGTGCTCCAGTTTAGGACAAACCCAAGGATGGGCAGTGGGTGGTGTGGATAGATTCTATATCGCTTATTTAATTGACTGGGATACCAGATAGTGAATGCTTACTTTAAGGAGGAAACTGGACACGTCCTCGACGTCGATCAACTCGAGCGTTGTGAGTGACATCAATCGATTCAACAAGGTCACAAATTTGGACTCGTTGAAAAAGCTAGACTCGATGCGCAAATGGCGAAGAGGGAGTGATGTGAGGGATTGTTGTCGGAGAGTTTCGAGGATAGGCGTCAGGTTATTGAGATAACAGAATTCAAGTGACTCCAGTGCTGGGAACGAAATTTGACTGAGAAGCGTCCGCACGCGCAAGTTTCCGGCATAATAGAAGGAAGCCTTGAGGAGTCGAGGTAACTTCACAACCTTGTTGAACATCGACTCCGGCTCCGAATGCGCGGAAGCCTCCGGATCAGCATCCGACATATTACGAAGAGCAAGTTCTTCGAGGAGCGGACAACCACGGAGCATCTCGAGAAGTTTGTCGACAGAGGGAGAGAATCCGTTCCAGTACCCGCCAAGTTGTAGGACGCGCAACCCAGACGCGATCCTCTTATCCCAGTCGAAATTGAATGAGGTGAACGAACACGAGCGCAGACGCGGGGTCTTGCCTTTGAAAAGTGGAAGACAGGGCGAAGAGCAGTGATCCTCTTGCATGGAATGAAAGATACATATTGACAACGATTCGAGAAGAGTCGCGTCTTCTTCTTTGCATTTCATAAGTGCAGCGTGCGCCTGAGGTCTATTGGGTACACTGAGACGGAAAGACCTCGCACGCCAGAGGGCAGGAGCAAGCAGATCCATCGCGCGAACGATGTTCTCCGTGACACCAGTCGCGTCTTCTGCACGAGTTTCAGCACGAGGGGGGAAGTTGACGGTGATGTCGAGGGGGATAGACTTGGACCGGGCCAACTTGCGACGCGCCTTTTCAAGAGAGTCGTGAGGGCTGATGCAGATAGTGGCCCATAGCTCTGGAGTGTCGACGACCACGTCTCTCCAGTAGCGACACACAAGCATCAAACTGGATACCAGCAACGAATCTTGATCGCCGGATTGACAAACTCCAATGATGAAGATCGAAGAAAGAAGTTCTTCAGGAAGACGATAGATGGGGTGCTGTGAGCGAACTGCTTGTTCAAGACGCGACTCGAGTTCTTGGCGTTGACGCAACAGAGAAGCCATCTGGGTGTCCAACGCGTTGAGTGCTTCCCTGAGACGTGAAATCGATAGATGGGAGTTGCAAGACATTGCAAGGCCGCTGATGGGGTTCGGAGAGGAGAATGTGCTGTCCGGAGGGCCAGGACGGGAAAGAGAGGAATCGATTGAGCCGGAGAGAGGGGAGACAAAGACGGGCTTTGAGAGGAAGTGGACGTCTTCGTAGGGAGGGGGCGGGGAACTAGAAGCAGATGATACTGCACTGGACGACCGAGAGGAGAATGAAGCGACGTCGGCAGGCTTTGAGCCATGACGATGGATCGGAAGAACACTGTCGTCACGACAAAGATGAGAAGGGCAGTGCATAGTAGTGCTAGAGGAGATGATCGATGAAGTGACTAAACGCAGGTGTAGAAGCCGAGAGTGCAGGCGGGACGTTTAAATAATCGGGTTGTCGTAGGGCGTGGAGAGCGGCTGTCAAACCGGAGATGGGGATGAATCAGACGGAGCTGTGGATTTAAGTATGAAAAGAGAGAACAAGGCGAACCCAGTGAGATGTGTGGATGAGCTGGGACGAGGCGAGTTGAGCCCGGAGAATCCGTTGGATGGTCATTCTGATAACGAGGGACCATCGCACGGATAAGAATGTACCTGCGGAATATGAGATGTGGTGCTCGACGAGGAGCACGAGGCCAAGCGCATGTCGCGATGTCTTACCCCAGGAGGCGATTTGGGTAGGAACGTGTTAACGGCAAAATAACATCTCGAACACGAGGAGCGACAACGAGGCAGCAAAGTCTTCCCACACAACACACATCTATCCAGTCACTACCCGCGGCACCACCTCATCAAACTGCCTCTACATCATCCAACCACACCTGCCGAGACACGAACTCGTAATAGAAGAACTGACAAAGTACCTGTAGTAATAATTCAGTCTACCCTCTCCACGAAACGTGTCCACCCAATTGACACGTACAATCATATCGAGAAATACAGTCAGCACGCTTCCTATAACCCCCGTCAGCCGCCTTTCTCGTACATCTGTGGCAGTACTATAGCTACCTGCAAGCCAGCTCGCATTCCGCATTAGGTACTCGCCCTCCATCGATACCGCGAGAATCGACAATGCGTATGTCCCATTCCCAAGGATTGCAAACAAAAACAGGCCCGGTGCAAGCCCTTCACACCTGGTCTTGACGTTTTTCACTGTGGACGTCAACTCCGCTCCTTCCCTCTGGTTGCCGCACTCACGTATTTGTGGCACCCGGGCCCCGACTTGAACACAATTCAGCGTACGTCCGCACTCGTATCAACTCTCGACTCACTATATAACGATGCGCTCAGCCATCCAAGCACTTGTATTCTCCAGTCTATTGGTATGGCCTCAAGGGATCCTTCGTGCTCTATTCGTTCACTAATCAGGTATGCAAGAACACCGGTGGCTATGACAAATGTCATAGCAGCCGCATATTGCACAAGCACCCTTATTACAGAGGTCGGGTGTGCTTCTGATCCATGCACCAGGGCATTATCACCAAGCAAGCAGGACTGCTCCGTTGGACCATCCTCCTCCACTCGAAGGAGACTTCCCATACAGCGCCGCCTCCATCGATAGTAATATATCTGGAAAAGCAACGTGCTGTCGCAAAGTGTGTACTGTCACAAGATCCGAATCAGCTAGTTTGCACAGAATCTACCAATATGAGCACTTACATAAACACCCAGAATGATCACGGTGGGCAGTAATTGTGCCAGAACAGCGCCAGATACGTTGAATAGATCACCCAACAGCCATATGTAGACAAAAGAAAGAGACAAGCCCTCTCCACTTTGAAGTTGATAATTTTCTATAATTTGAGGAGAGTATACAACGATCCTGCGGGTACCCGAGGGTAACATTTTGAACACGGCAGCGTCTAACCATATCCGGGAAAAACTCACCAGCATGCAATCGATATCCAGCCAAGCTATCATTGAGAGCAATGTTAATAATTAGAGGTATGGCCCGATGGATAGAAAGACAGACCACATTGCTCGCCACGTCATTATGAAAAACCATCCTTGTGGTGGGATACAATGATGTTATGTGGTGGGAGGAAAACATATGTGGAGATTGTCACGTGATAGCTAACGTTTTCGTGTGGACAACCGAGTATAACAGTGTACTTTATTCATCCTCTCCATGAACAGCCAAGAGGCGTTCCGAAGGTTCGCGCAGCAGGTCCAACGTGCAGGTGGTCAAGGTGGTGGCGGTTTCCCCGGCGGGCCTGGTCGTTTTCTTGCCGGAGGAGGTTTGCTTGCTGCACTCATTGGTGGTGGATTGCTCCTCAATGCCAGTCTATTCAACGGTGCGTCGTTTTTCTTTGTCTACTCTCGATCTCTCAGAGAATAATTATGCAATCTGTTTAAGTTGATGGTGGTCACCGAGCCATCAAATACACGCGGTATGAACGACAAGCCATTATGAGAACCAGGCCACTCATTTGTCTTCTGCAGTTTGCATGGCGTCAAAGACGAAGTTTACAACGAAGGGACACATATTATGGTGTGTATTCCACGCTGTACACACTATAGTCATTAAGTTGTTCCAGGTACCTTGGTTCGAGACACCAATCGTTTTCGACATCCGTGCTAAACCACGAAGTGTTGCGAGTTTGACTGGCACGAAAGGTTCGTTTTGCGCATGGATGACGACCATTTCCTGAAGTACATCAGACTTGCAAATGGTGAATATCACTTGCAGAGTGCTATCGAGACCATCCGTCTCTGCGTTACCCAAGATTTACCGTGAACTCGGCAAAGACTATGACGAGCGCACACTGCCTTCCATTGTCAACGAAGTCCTCAAAAGTGTAGTGGCACAGTTTAATGCTAGCCAGCTCATCACTCAGCGTGAAATGGTTTGTGATGCAGAGAAAATTCTGTGAAGGGGTTGTTAACCATGCCAATAGGTCTCGCGATTGATCCGCGAGAATCTCACAAATCGAGCCCTGCAGTTTAATATCGTGCTAGACGACGTATCTATTACCCATGTCGCGTTCTCTCCTGAATTCACGCATGCCGTCGAAGCTAAACAAGTCAGTCTTCTCCGATCATTTACAAGAATCATGTCTAACTATGCTTTACCTCCCAAGGTCGCACAACAAACAGCACTCCGTGCTGCGTTCTTGGTCGACCAAGCCATACAGGAAAAACAAGTGAGTCGCATCGTGTCTGTCCGCCGATTCTGTACTGAGTGGCTTTGAATAGTCTATTATTGTCCGGGCGCAGGGTGAGGCACGCAGTGCAGAACTTATTGGCGAAGCCATGCGGGCAAACAAAGGTTTCCTCGAGCTTCGGCGTCTAGAGGCCGCTCGTGATATTGCCAACGTCCTTGCTACATCCGGGAACCGTGTGATGCTCGATGCTCAAAGTTTGCTATTAAATGGTACGCTTTCCCCCCGAGAATGACGCGTTTATTTCCGACTGATCGTGCTTCAGTGACTGGGGAGGACACAAAGGAGCTTTTGCGAGTAAAGAAGTAAAATCTTCTTGTTGTCCCATAGCTCATATTATAATGAATACGTTCTTTGACATCCCCACTCTTTCGCGAGGTAGTCGATCTTCCCTTTTCTTGTGGAATATTCGCGATCACGTGTTCTTTTGCTTTTTATCGCGTCACGCGTGCGCTCCGAATTCCACATTGTCCCCCTTCACAGGTAATCACGATGCCGCCCAAGTCTGGTTTGAAACGTCCAAGGTCCATCCCTAACGAATCGACATCGGAGCATGAATGTCAGAGCGAGGGAAGTCAGGCAGGTCACAGTCCCGAAGTTGGAATGAATCCAAAGCGCGTCAGATGGGACAGCCCGTCGGACTTGCCTGAGGGCGAGCGCGGTTCGTCAATCTCAGGTTCCTCGGGACAGGGAAAGGTAGCGTTGGCATTCCGCTACCCACACCTTCCATTTACATGACCCCCTTCTAGATTTGTTTGAGTATATTGTCTCAGCAGTGAGTTGGCTGTTTTCTGTCATGTCATGTCTCATGTTATTGCCAGCGGTCGTGTCGGTTGTGCATACTACGACCCCGTCAAATGTGTTGTATACGTGCTCGAAGATACTCCAGAAGGCGCTCATTATGACTTGACGAAAATGGGTTCGTAGCACTGGATTTCCTTCTCGGTACTAAATATTGAATCTCCACTCTCACCCCAACAGTATTGGAACAGTCGGACCCACACTTTATACTCACGAGCTCAAGGGCTGAGGATTCTTTCGTCTCAATATTACAAAACCACGGTGCGCATGTCTACTGAGGGCGCATATACGGACGTTTTACACCAGATTTGAGTAGCGGAAACTTCGGGTGCTGTTTTCCAGATCAGACCTCACAAAGAATTTGTGCCTACCAAGGGTCGGAGCAAGCTGTTGTCGTTGAATCTACTGGCTCGATTGAGCTGTGACCCGGATCCCAACTACAACCACGAAGATGGTTCTTCGGCCGTCGGAATCAGGAATGCTTACGATTTCATGACTAGGAGAAGAGAGGTCGTCGGAGACCCTGCGATGGAGCAATGGAATGCTGCCATACGCTTGGCAAACTTTGCTTCATTGGAGTCGGCACCAATTTGTGTGAGTCAAGTAGCAAGCAACATGGATCAGAAAGTGACGTTGAGAATAGATATCTTCGGTAGGAGCACTTCTTGACTTCCTTACTCGCGAACGAGCAACCGGGGAGCTGAGTGATGTTGATGAAACAATGGAGTTGGATATCTGCAGTATCGAAGCCTTGGCACTGTATGTCATTTCCTTTGATCTGTTCCCCTTCCTAACCATTTGTTAGTGACCAGGTGATGCACATCAATGCAGACACTCTTTGGTAGGCTTAATTGGATTATACTACACCTCTGTGCAAAGATCACTGACTTCCTGCTGTGACAGCTCCTTACAAGTATTCGAGAGCGAAAACCATGCTACCATTCACTCCGACCAAACCAAGGAAGGATTGTCGCTCTTTGGTCTACCTTACTTCTCATGATTGCATCTTCCTCGCTTGACTTATTGTGTAGGCACATTGAACGCCACCAGAACTGCCTTGGGTCGCTCGCTGCTTCGCACGTGGTTTATGCGCCCATCGTTGTCACTGCACGTGCTAAAAGCGCGGCATGACGCGGTGGAGTGTTTCTTGCGTGCAGAAAATTTGCCAGCGGTGGCCGCGCTACAGACTCAGCTGAAAGGCATTGCGAACATACCGAGGACCATAGGAGTGCTGAGATCCGGTAAAGGGATGATCTCTGATTGGCAAGCATTAGTAAAAGTTCGTCCCTTCTGTTGTTATAACGACTGTTTTGAGCTGCTCCTAGTTTACCTATCATTCTGCTATGATTCGTGACGGTTTGGCGGAGTTACACCAAAGTAGCCATGTCGACGTTGTAGCAAGAGTGAGTATCCGCCACAACCAAAAATTTCTCGCGAGTTCTGAAAATTTGTAGCTCATGAACGTACTCGACGTAGCTTCTTTCCAGGAGGTTGGCCATATGGTCAACGAAACTGTCAAATATTTTGATTTGTTAGAGCGCGGTTTCGTTCTGACCTTGATGGTGATAGATCGACTGGGAAGAATCAGCTGAGGTGGCTCGAGTGTGCGTCCGGCCGCACGTTGACGAGGAACTAGACCAACGAAAGCACGTTTACCGAGGAATTGATTCTATCCTGGTCAGTTGATTCGCCGGCTCAAAACTGACGATAAACACACAATGCAACCAGTCAAACGTAGCCGAACAAATATCTCAAACCGTTCCCGTGAATTACGCCGAGTCTCTGAACGTCGTCTATTTTCCTCAGCTCGGTTTGTATACCCGCCTCTATCATGAAAGTGATGTTACTGAGCGAGCTTCGTGGAAAGGCTTTCTTATCACTGTACCGATGCGTGAGGAGTGGGAGACAGAGACGGGAATAAAAGTGTTGGATGGATGGAATTTCCAAGTGAGTGTAGTTGACATCTTTTGTCAATAGGAAACCTACTGGCTACTCGAGTTCTCTTCGGAGTGAATCTTCAGGCTCTTTTCCGTTTCCTCGATAACCTCAGCCATCCCCAGGTACCACGTCTACTTCAAATCGAAGGAGATGCAAGGTGCGAAGTGTCAGATGCTTGAAAATAAATTTAATGACTCCTCGCAGACATGGACAACCACATTGGGGACCTACATCCAGCAATAGTTGGTATGGTTCGTCCCCTTTCAGATTCTCCAGGGCTGATGCGCTACTAGATCGAGAGATAGAGATTATCCAGGAATTGCTGGACAAAATTCTTCAATATGGTCCAGCCATGGAAGATGCGACTAATGTCTGTGCTGAACTCGACTGCTTACTCTCGTTTGCAGAAGCAGCGAGAGCGTTCGGCTACCGGCGTCCACAATTGGTAGAAGATCCGATCATAGACATCGTTCAAGGAAGGTATGCTTGCACCGATTGTTATGTACGTGGAATGGCACATAGGCTCCTGCATTAGACATCCTCTTCAAGAACAGATCTTGGACACCTTCGTTGCTAACGATGCACGTCTCGTTGGCGGAGTGGGCTTCGGAATGTGCTATGAGGACGACAGAGGTTCTGACACGGGGACTGAGGCCGCATGGAGTAGCGTCGTTCTCTGTACCGGGGCAAATGCTTGCGGTAAAGTTCGTATTCCACTACATTCTGGTTGAGCAACCACTGATTATTAGTTCTGTAGAGCGTGTATTTAAAACAGGTCAGCAGATATACTACACACCCATCGATCGCTAAGTTCGGCGGCTTCGTCCATAGGTTGCATTGATTCAATATATGGCACAGGTGCGTGCCAAACCTGTATCATTTGAGTCGCAGGTTGGGCGCACCAACAGACCAACATGAGTTTCATAGATCGGGAGGTAAGTCGCGACCAGTCAGCTGAGAATTCGCACTGAGTTCTTGCAGTTTTGTCCCTGCAGAGTCCGCTAAACTAGGGATAGTCGACAAAAGTTGGTCCGATGAATCACAGACATTGCACAATGCTGAATTCTCGCAGTTTTCACGCGAATTCAGACGAGAGAATCTGTCTCAAAGGTAGTGTCGTCGAGTTTCGTGAATCGGGCTCATGCTTTTCTCCACTCAAGGTCCAGTCGGCGTTCATGATAGATCTTAATCAAGTGTCGTTCGCTCTACGAAACTGCACCTCCAAGTCCCTGATTTTACTCGACGAATTTGGGAAAGGAACTGTAACCACAGGTTGGTCCCTACCTAAGTCGGAACTGCGACAATTTTCTTGATACTTGAATATCCAGATGGGGCTGGTCTCTTTTGTGGTGTCTTGAATCATCTCTTGAAGCGCGGCAGAGACTGTCCCAAAGTACTCGTTGCATCCCACTTCCACGAAGTCTTTCGCAAGGGCCTGCTTGACCCGCACAAGTTTCCTATCAATTTCGTCCACATGAAAGTCCTTTTCGCATCCAGCACTGGGGATGCAATCGACGCTGACGGAGTGGGCGACTCGGACTCTCGCGAAGACAGTAGCGTTTCCCGGGTACCAGGACCTGGCGAAAATATCATGTATCTGTACCGGTGACTCAAAACACTCTCGAAACAATGCCGTGTGTTTGACACCTCGGTAGCGTTGCGCCAGGTCTCTCGCTTTCTTCTCATGCGGCGCAATGTGCGGCAATGTTCGGGCTTCCCCGCCGTATTGTCAACAGGGCCCAGTATGTCAGGTATGTAAGTCGTCCACAGGTGTGGCCGACACTGACGGGAATCCGTATCTTCATACTGCTACGTCTTTTGTCTTGATTAAGCGAACTCTTGGCTAAACATGAACTCGGTATATTGCTCGAGGAGAAGATGACTGACGAGGAGAGAGTGGACCTTCAAACTGCCGAGGAAGTCGCGCGACGCTTTTTAGAATGGGACCTCACAAGTGATGAGGCTTTGTGCCAAACCGGCGTGAAGGCTCGACTGGCAGAAGTTTTAGGTAGGGATGCGGACGAATGATGCAACGTGTGCAGGTTTTCCTTCTATGTGACCCGCAACCTCTATCAAGTACAGAACTAGTGTGAAAGAATAATTTCATATCGAGTATCAGGAATCAAACTGCTGTGGTCTTTTCCTTGTGAATCTCTATTCCTGGAGGAGCGCCAAGAGCTGGGAGAGGCGAATTGGCGTTGTTTTCCCATAAAGAAGACGCGACATACCTCGCTTGACGCTGTCGTATAAGACAAATTGCCCAGATACCAGCCCGGCCGTCATGATCATCCTCGGTCCCAATCCAACAAATAGCCCGCGGAAACCTGCTTGCCGGGCCAAGACACTGAGCCTGTGAGCCATGGAGCCACTGGGACCGTGTCCCTTGTTAATTTGACTGAGCAACGTGTCAGCGGGCTGCGGGATAGCCGGTAGTTAGCTCAGTTGAGCGAGAGACAGAGAGACTCACTTGGCTAAGGATTGCAGCTGCGAACCCAGCGATGATTCCGCTGCCCAGCTGGAGGGTGAGTTTAGCGGATCCAGACAGGTTCCTCCGAGTCTCCTCAGACATGGAACGATAAGCGACCTCGTGGCAAAGTTCGTTGACGGTAAACTGCCCGATAGCATAGGGGATTTGTCTGCAGATTATATGGTGAGTGTGACACAGATCGGTCCAACGCGCGCACTCAACTTGCAAAGTATTGGTATGAAGCCTGCATACAACGCGCGAACCCCTCCTTCTCGAGCTATGCGAGTGAAACCAGAAACAAGGCCAGTTGCATAGTTTGGTTGTGAGACGAGTCTGATTCTAGTTGCTTCCAGGGGGGTGAGCAGAATATCTGCAAAAAATCTGGTCACAAGCCACGGTTAACATACGATAGGTGTCCGAACTTGAGCAGGGTCATACTCTGCGACGCTCGCTGAACCGAGGTAGATTGCAGTGCGATACTTGACCGCGTTCTCAGGGCCAACCCACTCGACGCCTTTCGCTTTCCAGTATTCGTAGCCAGCAAATTTAGCACCGCCCTGCACGAAGTACCCAACTGCAGTGGGCCCGAATCCTGTGAGCAAAGCCGGTGCGCCTTCCTTGGCGATAACATATCGAGTTCCTGAAATCATGTTCAAGTGCTTGAAGGCGGGGTCAATTTGGATGCGGGTCTTGACGACATCGATGGCTGCACGACATCTGCACGGTGAGCGTAAAAACATAACACTTGAGACTCACGCGTCATGACGCCGTGGGTGACTCTACAACAAGGATATTTAGCACCATGCTTGTGAGCTCGGAATTAGCTTACGTGGCACAGAACGCCCCTGACACAGGTGGTGAGTCCCCGTGCTTCGCGATACCTAACGAGATGGGCTTACCTGAAAAGAAGAAGGCTGCATAGTCCCTGGGGGTGAACTGAGTGGTTTCTTTCATGGTCAAGAATGAAGAAGCATTTGATGGCGGCTCATATTTATTATGCCGCTGATATATGGCTCGGTAAGCAAACTGCGTCGATGCCAACTGCGATATGGCGCGTGACGTCGGTA
>JBBPNX010000301.1:0-24152 GCA_038091155.1 Harrya chromipes | reverse complement strand
GATATATCATTCCGAGAAGCTGACATTAGGCACATAAGCCCTTGTAGCCAACTGGATTGCGAAAAAATATTTGACCTTAATGGGCATTTAAGTAAGGCAATGGCATGGTAACCTGGTTTCAGTGATGTTGGCACTCTTGCTCGACATCACACAAAGTACAGATATATTATATACCCCTTATATGGTACCCAAGTTATATAAATTGTATAATGGGTTATAAAGGTCAGCACCAAGGATAATCTCTGTCGTGTTGGTGCCAGTGTGCCACAGGTATAATTTCGGCAAGGTTCTGCCATCGTTGTCGGTGTCCTATATGTCTACCATGCATAAGCATAATATAGACATCTTATAAAGGTCAGCACCAAGGATAATCTTTGTCGTGCTGGTGCCAATGGGCCGCAAGCATAATTTCGGCAATGTTCTGCCATCTTTGTCGACACCCTGCATTGCATAAGCAGAATATAGACATATTATAGAGGTAAGTAAGATGGGCAATCTGAATATTACATATAGTAGTGGACAAAAAAAACAATCTTGTGTTTCCTTACTCCTGCTGGCGTGAAGTTTGCCATTTGTCGGATGCATGACCGGGATGAGTCACTTTTGTAGGGATGGGTTCATAGCACAAAGTATATAATATAGACAACAGTGGCCGAAAAATGCCAAACCGGGAAGTGTGGTCCAGACCGTCCAGCATGACAATAGTTAGTCTGTGATCTCACAGTACTTCCAAGTACCAACTGATATCTACTGTGTACTTTTTATGCGGAAGAGTAAATTGCATGATTATTGGGGATATATTTCCTGGTGAGACTCGAGCATCTTCGACAGCTGGGTGAGTTTGTCCGCCAACAAATCTCAAGGACAGTCACAATCCACAGGAGAATAATTCATATGGTTGTTGGGGATATATTTTCCACTGAGACTCGAGCACCTTTGACAGCTGGGTGAATTCGCTCGCCAACAGATCAGAAGGTCGGTCACATTTTGCGGAAGAGTAAATTGTACGTTTGTTGGGGATATATCTCCCAGTGGGACTTGAGCACCTTCGACCGCAAAGTTAGTTTGCCTGCTAATAGTTCTCAAAGTTGGTTACATTGCACCACGGAGCAATGTTTGGCTAAACTGCTCACCCTTCACAGTCCTGGTCTCGTCACTCATTCACATCTCGATGATGCCCATCAAGAATATCAATTATCCTGTAAGTACTCAATATCTATGTAGCGGCATGTACATTTTATTGCTGTATGCTACCTGGCCCATCAATGCGACGCCTCTTGAAAGAGGCTGTCACAGACGTACTACTGGGTGCCTGGGGGGCATAGCTCAAGACAGCCGCACGTCCAAAAACCATGCTGTCATGAAAATGAGCTGGGATATCTGCGGCAAGAATGGTTTCCATACCGATTCCACCACAGTAAAAGGTCATTGACGAACATTTTGTCTGCTGGACCCTCCGTCTCTTCAAACCATCTGACAATGTTATGGTAAAAAGTGGCATGCTCGAAGAGATCATCGACAAGCCTCCACGTGCCACAGCTGGATAGAGCAAATCGAAGCTGGAGTTGTAAGAAAGGTATTCTCCGTCTCTGTAGTACTGCGGACCTCACCTGCACTGCTGTGTATGCGATTGCCCTCGGTTCGACTGATTCCATGGTAACCAGGCGAGCCACGTTCGTTCGGGTGCGCCTTTCACCATGGCGCCGTTTGTTGGGAGCAAGAGAGTTATGAGGTTCAAGTTGGTCTTCTTCATCAGCGGAGCTCGGGGATGTGAAAATGGCTTTAAAGGCCTATTGTGCACCAAGTCAGCTGGGGGAACTTCAGCAAGCAGAGACGTACTCACCCGAACAAGCATGGGCCCCTTGAACAGTCCTTTCGTAGGCTCATCTGGATCATATGTGTGCTCCTCGTAAAGGAATCGCGGCCACATGTTTGCCATCACAAGGAATTTCGGGTCCCAGTCTCGTATCTTGTTGCGGTGTCTAACTCACGGGGCAAATACAATTAGAAAGCAATGATGGGGATGTGCACACTTACTCAGATTTATCCCAGTTATAATCAACGGGACAGATAAGGCGAGCCGTGCTATCATTGTGGAAGCCACGGCCAACCTTGTCAGAAGGGGAGAGGCGAGGTTGGGGGGGTTCCTTTTCAGTCAGCCACGACACCACTCTGGTCTTGAGAAGAGCAGCGTCATCTGCTCGTGCGGCATCAGCTCCTTCAGAGAGCTTGGCACCACGATTAGCTAACTGCACACCCACAAAACTGACGGAGATTCACCTGTTTGACGACTATCTCCACCGTACCGGTGTTAGCAGGATGCGTGATCCACTGCCTGAATCGGGGTAAGCGGGCTGTTAAATGCTCGTAAGTCTTAAACAGCCACTTCTCCCTAAGTGTTGTGTCAGTCCTTTGGAGCGGGGTATAATTGGTAAGGCTGACTGGGATGTACACTGTAGATCCGTCCTTCTCGAGGATCGTTGTCGAGCCGCCTCGTCAACCAGATCCTGGACGTTGTCGGTGAGGGTCACCAGCCTCCTGATAACTCTACCTTGTTGGCGCCAGGATCTGCTGCATATGAATTTGGAGTGAGTATGCATCTGAATTGCGTACAAAGAATGCTTACAGGTTCGTTGTTCCTCGCGTCCCATTCTCCAATGCGCACAGCAGGCCATTTTGTTGATTGTGTGTTGTTGGCAGCTGTGGCACGGTGGAGCCAGTAGCACCTCCATCCACAGCAACACCATCCTGGTTAGCATGAGACATGTTCGCAGTCAATGAAGAGGTCATAGTTTGTATTTGCAACGTGAGAAATCGTATGCCTTTAAGCCAGCACCCGGCTACTGATAACCGCTGGTTGGTTAGCAGCAAAGCCTCTAAAATTGGTTGCCGTGAGATGCTTACTCGTTTGTATTAGACGGGGACCCGCATCTGCAAAAAAAGATTGAAGCAGTACTCCGGAAGGGCCTGTGGCCGGATTATTTGTGGGAAGCGACATACATCTACCGAAAAAATGGGCACTGGGAAGACTTGTGGCCGGAGAACTGCCGGGAGGACCCTTGATTTTCTTTGTCACCTAAATCCAAGAGGGGAGGTGCACGAAAAAGCGATGACCGACAAGAAGTCGGCAACGGTGTAGCTAGCAAAAGTGACGTCAGTAGCTTGCGAATAACAAGGCAAGGTGAGGCTATTACGTGAGTTCGGATTATGGACCACAAAGTGCCGGAGAGATAACCCTGACGACTTGGATTTGACGAGGTACCTAGAATGCAGTAGTCACGTTAATGGCTTGCAAATAACACTGGATTGATGGAGATCAACTAACCGGATGAATGAACTCCTTCGGGCTTAGTCAAGCTGGCTGGATGGAGGGGCGAGATCAGGGAGTGCATTCTGCAGATACCGTCAGGCCAGCTGAATCAGAGTAGGCAAATATTATAAGTATGCCACATTGACTTTGGGGAGACGCACATTACATTTCTTGGTTGTGACCCATCCATCCTTCTTCGCTATGTGCCCCCGATTCCCCCGCCTCCCGGTCGAGCTCCAATACGAAATTGTTCTTTGGCTCAAAGATGCCCCTGATGTTCACAGTCGCTATGCTCTCATGTCAAAGAACTTTTACAAGTGGTCAGTCGAATTCGGAATGTCCTGGAGACATGTGTCCACTCACCCTACGAAAGGCTGCTACCTTATTTGTACCCCCGAGTGCGCCTCACAGACACAGAGATGGCAGCCGAATTTGTGGACTTTATGCTTGAGCGGGGTAGGCCCAGAAATGTACAGGAGCTGTACATAGGGCAACTTGTTGACACTGTCCAAGCAGCAGATGCCATCTCCGAATGCCGCGACATCACTACACTCACCATGCGTTTCCCATTTTGGCCTACTGCTCGTGCCAGCCGCGACCTTCTCCAGCCGCTCAAGAACTTGGACAATCTAAAATCTTTGTCCATTGCGTTGGTCATGCTGACGGATGAGGCGGAGGTCAACCTATCCAAGTTTCAAATCTTCCATCAGCTCACCCATCTTCATCTCATCGCATCGGCTGCTACCTGTGAAACCATACCTGAAGGTCTGTCGAAGCTTCCAAACCTCACACACCTATCGCTTCACTGGTTCCAGAGTAGAGACTGCATTACTTGTCTCCGGCAGTTTCTGGCACACCCTTCCAGTCGTACACTCGTCCTCTGGGTTCCAGGTATAGCCTTGCCTGAGAGACTAGAGAGGAGGTTAGCGGATCATAACATGGTGGACCGTCGAGTCGTCTTGTTCGTGCATGAGCGGTACAATGAGTATATGAGGAATGGAAACGGAGGATTCTGGCCATATGCGGAACGACTGGTCACTTGGAGGATTGAGAAGAATAGTAAGTGCAACTCACTAACAGTTGAATACAGAGAACTAATGCCTTGTTAGCTGACCCTTTTGCGACCAACAAATGGATCGAAATCCCGGTATGGGATAAGTTATTGAGGGGCAGCGCAAACAAAACCAAACGGTAATATTCGGGGGTAGAATGTTCTGCGGTCGGTTGAGAGAGGTTAAAACCTTAGAGTAAATAGAAAAGGGGGGGAGATGAGAGAGTTAATATGTCAGTATTGAGAAACGAGGGAGAAGAGAGTAACCTTGGAACCCACTTTCCGATACGGTTCTTGAGCCAGCACCAGAAAATCGATGGGATAGTTGTCGGGATTACCAGGTGTCAGCTCAGGTGCTGGTTCTAGCCCTAGTTCGGGTTCATCGGGACGGTGTTGGAATGGAACTTTGAAACCCTGTTTCGCAATGCATTAGTTTGAATCCAACAAACGAACGGGAGCAACTGACACTCCTCCAACCCATGGTGAGCTTCCAACCAGTACCTTGGCATCCGAACCTGTCTCCGCGAACCCTTCCCAAATGTCACAAAAGTTCTCGCCGACAGTCAAAACCTTGTGAGCCTCGAAGTATCAAAGAAGCTGGATGGAGCGAGATAGAGGGGACATTGGCACAGTTTGAAAGGTGAAGGTGCTCCAGAGTGGAGTCCATGGGAGACTCGCCTGAGGTGAATGGGTCCGCACGAGAGAACGGTGGACGTTGAGAGCAAAAGAGAGTAGGTGCAGTGGTGGGTGTGCGGACGGACATCATGATTGACGTGAGGATTCTGAGCAGCTTGACCAGTAAAAAAAACGACCGTAACACCAATGAGAAGACGTACGGAATCAACGCTCACTGTCGGATCGTTTTGCTAATCAACTCGTCGGTCGCATAATCGACGCTCGTGGTGGCCTACATGAATCAGTCATCCCAGTCGTCCATTCCCTTGCCCATCCAACTGTGAGAGAACACGTACTTCATCCATGTCCAATGCCTTGTAACGTCTCAGAATGGCCCTCGCCATACACAAAAGCTGCTTTTCGCTGTTACGCGCACAACAGTACACAACTCGCATTGAGTGATGTCGGGCAGAAAATGCATCCAGTTGAAAAGTTGTCACCACCTTGGAAACGGGGGAGTCGAGGTTTCGGAACACGTTGGCATTGATTGTCTCTGGTGTTTCTTTGGGAACATCTTTAGAGGGTATCAAGTGCACACGACGAAGGGACTCGAACTTGGCAACAAAAGTGATTTCAGCTTGGCAGTAAAAGAAAAAGATGAACGCCATCGCTTACGATGTCTGCATCTCGATACTCGTTGAAAATGTCTAACGTAGATCGCGATGTGCCACTCAAAGTCGTGGGATCCTTTGCGCACGAATACGTGACGATGAACGTGTGCGCAAAATGCAAGATTACATATATGACTCACGAGGTATGATGGCGATTTTGCTTCCCAAATCCGTCAAACCAATCTGCGACCTGTCCAGGTCATCACTCATGATTTTGCCTTTGGTGGCCTCCACGAATCGGAAAAAGGAGAGCGTGAGGGTGCTCTTGCCTCAACCGGTCCTGCCTAGGATGCCGATCTACATTTCCATCGTATCGGTGAGAGCGCGTCAAGTACTGTCAATAACCCCATCATACCTTTTCACCGGGTAGCACGGTAGCACCTCAAAGTTGAGATAGTGCAAGACATTGGGGAATTCAGGCTAGGGAGCTGATGTTGGTGATTGTTATTTGCAAGAAAGGGGACAGACGTACGGCATATCTGATGACCAGGTCCTTGCATTTGATGTGCCCACTCTCTGGCTAGGACTCTTGAACTCGGGTGGTTTGCGTTTGAACCCAGAGTAATCCTTAGCACGCTCGAGAATAACCTTGTGCCAAGTCAGTACGTGGCATCAAGTTAGCAATCTGCGACATTGACCATGGATTGTTCGAGTGCCACAAAGTGTCGTACCAGGAACAAGAGCTGCAGTGAATGATACAATCAATTCATAGATGCAGACAGCACCACAAGGGGTTCGACTCACGTTGTGAGTTATCTAGAAGCAAACAACAATGCGACTCCAGCCAAAGCTGCAGATACTCGGATTTGACACTGTGACTGTACCAGTTATGCCGATGACAAGACTTGAGAGTAAATTGAATCGCATAGAAAGCCAGCGGTTTACTTGAGAATATCATCAGTAACGACGGTCGTTTCCCAGACTATTGATGCCTACCTCCCCACATTCAGTAGTAAGGGTTTGCGTTCTGGGTATAGAGTAAACGCAAGTTGGGATCGAATACGATCATGACAAGTCACATACTGTATCAACACAGCGAATCATGTCGCACAAGAACTTTGACGATGCATCAAAGGCACGCAAGATTGCAACACCAGCAACAGTCTCACCATGAATCGAGTACAATGGTGATCGAGTCACAGTCTTCGGAAGGCCGTGTTGTTGTCAAATTTGCACCAAATCGTCTCACATCTTGCGCAGCCTGACCGTACACCTTGGTCAATACTAAGGTCCATCAGCTTGACTGTCCACTGACACCAGGGGACCAAGAAACACACCATTGCAGTAGATGAAGACCAACGCCGCAAGAATGAAGGGAAGGCCACCGACGTCCAAAGTGATTGGACAATGTTGGAACTGTCAATTCCTAAAGTAAAGCTAATGAGACGAGCGTCACAGAACGCGGAAACAGCCATACCCTCGAAATCTTTGCCGAATCAGTTCAAGAATAGTTTCCAGTAACCCTACCGTGATGCTAGTGACTCCGAGTCGGAGTAAAATAATATTCTCACTTATCTCGAGAAATTTACATGCTGTGCCGGCGCGACTGGGCGGGGGGGCCCCTCTCACGGTCACGCCCCCCACCCGACCACGTGAGTTCGGATTCCCTTCCTCCTTCCGTTTGCGGTCGAGGTCCGCACAGCCATGAGGCCGCTCGCGTGCGAGAGAGACGAATGTTAATGCCAGCGCACACGCGCGTACACACGCCATCGTCGCAACGGACGACGAGGACGAATTAGGACGGACAGGACGCGTGAGCACGAGCGAGAGAGAGGAACGGAAGGACCGTGATGACAAACAAGTTGAGTACTGCACAGGCAGCGGGTTCGATGGACGACGAATACGAATACACAGTGCGGTTCGACTACGAGAGGACGAGAGGACGGCACATGCGGTACGAATCGATGAGCACTAAGTACGGACTACGGTATGGGTACGTTGCGCGGCTCGGACGAAGACGAAGGAGCCCGGACCTCGTCCTCAGCTCGAAGGCTGGATGCCCGGCCAGGACCGCATCTCGCGCTCTCCGCGTGCTTGGCGGGCGGCGTTGATCGCACGAAGGAGCGCGCTATGGCCCTGCTCGGCTTCGGGGTATGCGGCGAGGAATCGAGCATCGTTGGAGTGGAATCTGCGGTGCCGGCGAGAACGCGTGAACGGACATGTGTGAGACATCCGGCAACTCGGAGACAGAAAGAACGGACTGACCTCTCGATAAACTCAAGCGCGATCACGGAACAGGACACACTGAGTGCATCCATACGCTGGTTGCGCGGTCTGAGCGATGCGTCATGAGCAGGGCTTGCTCGTACCCCGCATCCACCCCAACAGTGAGCAGCCCTGGACTGTCGCCAGAGCCACCATTTGACCGAAAGCCTTCATTTGCTGCGAACTCCGTGAGAGAGCATTCATCCATTGCGCACAACAGAATCTGTTTTCCGTCCTTCAACCCAGGACCACAACAAAGGGAGAAAATGTGAACTCACCAGCCATAGCCCTTTCACGCCCATGTCGTATGAGGTTGAGTGCAGTTAGGGGGCCCCTGAGAATGACGTCCGGTATCATGCCTATTTGAAAATGAAAGAACGGGGAGAACACTGACCGTCAAGGATGGGCCTAGTCATGACCGTGCATTGACATTCTTCTCGTCAACCCACTCGCCCACCTCCTCAATCGCAGGAAGCAGTGTCTTGTCAGTGTCCTTGGGCTTATCACCGGGCCCGGACTTGCCAGCAAGTCGAGTGATTCAGGCCCAGCCTGTCCTTGAATCTCAGCTGACTTCTCCTCCAAGTTGTCCATGCTCACCGACTGACCGTTTTCGTCAATCCATTTGGTCACCTCCTTGATGATAGAAAGTAAGGTCTTCTTGTCATCGTCGTCCAACTTGCCACCAAGCCCAGACACTGAACACAAACCAGAAGACAACTGGTTGAGAGTTTCGATTCGCCTGAGTAGTGAGCGTCACTTACATTCCCTTGTCAGCAGCGCCCACCTTCATGATGTCATTGGCGATGATCTCGAACGTAACCTCAATCTGAGGGATACCACGGGATGCAGGCGGGATACCAGAAAGCTCGAACTTTCCGAGAAGATTGTTGTCCTTGGTCGACTTGGATAAGAACAGTAGGCTGGTTATCAGCAGCCGTAGAGAATCTGTAAGCAACGATCAGTTCACATGTCGACAACTCAAATGAATGCAACTCACATCTGCGACTTGCGCATAGGAATGACCGTGTTATGGGGGATAAGCTTCATGAAGACACCTCCAGTGGTCTCGATACCGAGAGTGAGGGGACAGACATCAACGAGAACGACATCTTCAGTACCCTGTTCACCCGAGAGGATACCACCTTGAACGGCTGCACCATAGGCAACTGCCTCATCGGGGTTGATACCCTTAGAAGGCTCCTTGCTGTTGAAATACTCCTTCAGGAGCTGCTGGACCTTGGGGATACTAGAACCGCTGACGAGAACAACCTACAAGCAAATACTCAATCCATTGCAACAGCGCCCTACCACACTACATACCTCATCGACATCCTCCTTCTTGACGTTAGCGTCTTTGAGAACAGGCTCGACGGGCTTCATGGTCTTGTGGAAAAGGTCCATGTTGAGTTCCTCAAACTTCGCCCTAGTCAGGGTCTCGGAGAAATCATTGCCATCCTCAAACGATTCGATTTCAATCCGGGTTGATCGCTGGCTAGAGTGTGTACGATTGGCCTTCTCAACCTCGCACTTTAGCTTGCCCATGGCGCGTAAGTTGCTCGTAACATCAGTGCCAGTCTTCTTCTCGTACGACTTGACAAGGTAATCAATGACCCGGTTGTCGAAATCTTCACCGCCGCGGTGAGTGTCATCAGTAGTTGCAGGTACTTCAAAGACACCATCGTCGATGGAAAGGAGTGACACATCGAAAGTACCACCGCCAAGGTCATAGACAATGATCTGAGATTCACCACCTTTCTTATTGAGACCGTGGGTGATGGCAGCGACGGTAGGCTCGTTGATAATATGGAGGACCTGAAGGCCGGAAATGGTGCCAGCATCCTTGGTTGCCTGACGTTGAGCGTCGTTGAAATCTAACAAATGTGTGAGATATCCGTACTTCAAAAGCGCATGGCATACTCACAGGCCGGAACAGTGACAACGGCATGGGTAACCTTCTCACTGAGGTATGCCTCTGTGCCAGTCTCCTTCGTCTTCGTCATGGTCCGAATCATGGCGCCGATTTCCTCAGCGGTCCATGAAAGACACGGTAAGCTTCCTGTAACCGGTGATCAGCATAGAAAAACCTCGCAAATTCACGCATCTTGCCCAAGTTGTAGCTGATTTGAACGGCAGGCTTCCTGCCTTTGTCGACGACATCCAAAGGCGAGCTTGGTGGGGTTTCCAATCCTTGATAAATTGTTAGTAGTAGGAACAAATGAAGTAAGAAAACATACCATGGTAAGTCCTTCGTCCTCCATCGCGATGGAGGTGTTCCGAAGGTGTGCGGCTCTGGAGCAGAGCACGCTGCATGCTTACCTAACTGTGTCCCGATTAGGCAATCATTCAAGAAGACGGTCACAGGAGTGACGAGGACACTGGCGACAACAGAGTTCAGAGTGGGCAAGAAAATAAGAAAAACATACCTACGGCGGTCCATGTACAGATTCAACTTGCAGGAATGAAAAGAGGGTAGTTTTTGCGAGGTGCTGTTGTGGTGAGATGGGGAGGAAAGGTGTAAAGCGAGATAAGTAGTGATTTGGCAGAGTAAAGTGAGATAAGTGCAGAATCCCAAAAAATTTACAGGCTGTGCATGTAAAATTTGTAAAATTTGTAAAAAATTTCGTCGTTGCTCGTTTATCACGCTTCAGCTCTGCTCGAGCGTCACCCAGACATGTTTCTCACAGCCTTTCTGACCAGGACGCTGCCCTAGGACACTCCTGGCCACAGAGCGTTTCACGCGCAAGCTCAGCTGGACGGCTTGATGCAAGTCTTGACCTGGGGCAACTCAGGTGAGTCGGTTCCCGAGTACTCACAGTTTTCTGGACAATACTCATTCGTGTTGAACGGATTCACCTCCCAGCGGCCGCCCGTGTTCGTTCCCGCGAAAATTAGTGCACGAGGCACCCGGACCATGGACATAGCGACCAAACCATGCGCACGTGTTCTCCCTCGGTCCATGCCGGCCTCACCCAACCGCGCACGCGATCTGATGGTCCCACCGACCATTGAGCCCCCAAGACATGCTTGGCGCGCTCAGCGTGACGCTCTCAAGCCCGAGGTCACCCACAACACGATCCCATCCCGTCGATCATCAAGCCACGAGCCTCCCAGACGCGTTTGACGTGCTCAGCACGAACAGCGAGCTTCACCGGCACGTCCTCGCCCGTGCCACACGGGCATCAGTCATTCCAATCACATCTCGATTCTCGACATGGGATTGGGTGTCACACATACGGTATGTGAGCCTGTTGCGTGCATCGTGTCCGCTCATGCCTTTTGGCAGTTCGGCCAAAGGAAAGACCTGCATGGACGGATCGAGGTCTTCGAGAGACTTCAAGAGCGCACCTGACCGGACATCTTCAAGCCCAGCCAGGTCGTCTACCGTGATGACGGCAATGCGATCGCGTCGACCATCCCACCCCACTCCCCTCGACGTGCTCAGTATGATGGTGAGCTTTTCACTCGCGCGTCTTCACTCGCGCGCCATTATTGATTCGTCATTCCGATCACTCAGCCTACTTACGACCTACACTACGCGAATCAAAGCCTTTGGGAGGGCTTCAAGAGCCGGACGCCGACCGGACGACTCGTCTTCAAGCCCACGGTGGCATCTCCGACCACGATGCGACCGTGTCGATCCGTCGCAGACCACCACCTCCCCCCCCAGCCCCAGGACGCACTCGGCTGCCGTCCCGGGACGCTGAGTTGGCACAGCCACGACGCGAGATGCGATCCGGGGTTCGCCGACAGGGATTCTTTTTACCTGTTTACATGCTGTGCCACCGCACCGCATGTAAATTTCTCCGATTAAACATACTTGTGCCACACTGGCATAACTATAGAATCTTATTAGGGTAATCATGGTAGCCGAGTCGCATCCACATTAGCATGATATACACGAAGGTTGAACTACGAGGAATGTGTTGTGGGGTATGTCCGGTGCATAGGTTGAACTCGCTGTTTGACCCGAACTACTAGTACTGCTTGTCCAACCACTGATACTATGACTCATTAGCATCATCACTGACATCTGTATCGACTAAGTAGGGTTAGTCGGGCCAAGGAAGGATGGAAAACATTATCATGCGCACTGCCTGTCTCGTCCACATCATCCTCGGTTCTCTCGATAAGTTCATCAGAATCTGTGTTAGTTAGAGTTAGTAAAACACAAAAAAATCGAAACGGCGGAACCAGCACACCATCCATGGTACCGTCCATGCGAGCTTTGACCTTGAGATATCTGCGTGCTGCAAGGAAGATCTCATCCAGCTTCGCCTTGCTGAGATACCTCACGGACTTGGCATACTGGATTGATTTGACTCCCCAATGGTGCTCCGAAAATTCGCCTTGCGTCTTGTCTTCCTCGCCAGACTGCCACCTCATCAATGCACGTTCAACCTATTATGTTATTATTAAACAGCGACCGTCATTGTATATTGTAGTATTTTGACTTACTGCAGTCAACGCGAGTACGAGTGCGCCCCGTGGATCACACTGATCAACCAAATCATAGTATGCTTCTGTGTCAACTGGCGCAATATCCTTGAGATGAGCAGCTAATGTCTTCACAATGAGTTCAACCCCGAGTACATTCTTGGTCTCCCAGGCGTCTGCACCAACCCCCTTGATGTTGCCAAATATGAAGGGCAAACCCTTGGAAAGGGCACTCGCAACATAGTTCTGACGCGCCTCTGCCTTCTTGTATTTCCCGTCTGAAGCCCACAGTTCCTTCATGGCATGGGTGGCGGCACTAGAAATATGTGTGTGCCATTCGTACAGCCGCTCCATCGACTGTTCATGCCAGCAGTGTCTGACTCGTCAGTGAATCAGTCTTTGCGAGATAGCCAAATGACTCACCAAATTATATACTCTTTTGTCAAATGTGAATCTGAGCTCCGGATGCGCTTCTGCTAATGCGTCCCAACAGCGTTGCATCAGCTCCAACATTCTCCCAGTACTCCATGGGTTGTCGAGTGTTCCCGCAAATCGGCAGATCAGTGGTATGTACTCTGTATGGAACATCCGCCACGCGCCCTTTGGTATGTCTTGGCAGGATGGCTGCCGTCCGACAGAGGTTGAGATGGCACTCGTAATGGGCTTCCTGTTGGCCACGCAATCCTGGGCTCTAGGTGTGATCTTCATTGCCTGCCCAATGTGTTCGACAGATGGTACAGTGTAGAAAGCAAGTGCTTACCTTTGCGATCTTCAGGTCATAAAGCTCGTGCTTCCATTGGCTCTCCTCCTCATCCGGCATCCCCCCGAACATCACGCTGATCCCATCTGAGTCTGAGTTCTGGCCGTCATTCTCACAGGGGACTGAAGCTTGCTGTGCGCAACCTCCAGACACCGATTCCTTACGGTGCCGCACTTTCAGTCCACCTCGTGGAGTTGTCAAGACCGGCTGCACAGCCGTCTTCATCTTCTTGCTATGAGGCTGTACAGAATCATGGCCCCTGGATGAGCATGTTGGAAACTTGAGCTTTGCGTGATATTTGTAAAATATTAGTTTACCTTATTAGTTCGTTGTCCTCGGGAGCTTTCCTCTTTACGCTCTTATTCCTGGACGGTCCATTCACAATCGTCAGTGCAGGTCGCCCGTCATCGGTGTTGGTGTTCTGAGGCCATGCCAGTGGATCTTGTTCGCGTGCGGCCTTGATGGTACCGCAGTGTGTCAGCACTCTCAGCTTCCGCCTCCATTTGGAAGGCAACTTGAGGATCGTCCTGCCACGCTCCGACTCGCTGCCGGCCCAATGCTGAACGGTAGTCATGGCTCCACTTTCATCAATTGCTTCCCTTGTTTCTGACTCTTCACGACCTCTTGCAAGCTCATCTGCAGAATCGGTTCTCAAGGTGAGTGTCATGTCATGGTCATGTTAACCAATTTACCCTGGTTCTTGGCATTTTCCATTGATTGTTCTCGTCTCAGATTGCCATGCAGGTTGACGCTAGCATTGCTGAGCACTGGAGCAGGGGAATTGTAGGCCCGGCTGTAGGCAAACAATCCAGATGGGTGAGTGAAGGATTTGTGTCGAGCTTCTGATCACCTTTGCAGCTCGTCTTCTTGAATGGCACCCATGGGTTGAAGATTTTCTTGCAGGAGTTCTTGACCTTCCACAACAGCCTGGTTGTGGATTGGACGCTCTCTCTGAACAACCTGAACACTGCGCCTTGACGTGGGTTTATCGCGCTTGCCATCGTTCACCGGGCGAGTGTTGATGACACAGGGTTTGGTCATTTTGAAGAGAAAACGGGTAGCAAGGTAGGGTTCAACTTTGCTTTGTTGATGTTCTTTTTTATTCGGGAGCCACTCACTGCCAGTGAGCGGACAATTATGTAGATGTCCCTGATTGCGCTGCCATCCTGCTGTGCACAAAGGACTCATACTACATTTGCCAATGCTATGCCCCAAGCCCACGCCTATCGACCACGAGCCTTCCTCTGCAGGCTTTCGGGTTGCACCAAACGCCATAATACCCGGGGGACTCAAGCGACATGCACGCATCCATAATGGTCGGGTATCCGGGATACCGGCTTCCATCCCATCAGGTTTGCCGATGCGGCCCAGTCGGATGTCGACTTCATCTACAATGTCCAGGAACGCGGCAGATTCTTCGTGAAGACCAGCACGTCACTCCGAGATGGCGAGGGCAATGCCGCGCGTATCTTGTCCTGTTGTGCTCTGCATACTTCTTATGCTCCTTTCAGTCGCTCGAAGGCCGTCTCACAAACCTCTTTGGCCATGCAGAAGTACTCTCCCTCAATGCTTCTTTGGAAACCAAGACCAAATGCGCAGTTGATGTGTCGCTGTTGTTCCCAATCACCCCCGCCATGTCCTCGCATGCTTTCTCTCCTTAGTCAGCACCAAGCGAGAGCTCGGGCCACAGGGCAGCGGCGACAGGGAGGAATTCATGGCTTTCAAAGCCGGCCTCAGACAACGCCCCCTTGCTATCCCGATCCCAGGCGATGAGATGGCTGCCAAGCTTGCCTAGAGTTGTATTAGTTCTCTCGGTGACAATGCTGGTATCAGGTATCCCCGACACACGTCTCTTGCTCCATCCCTTGTTCATCTATTGTCAGCATCCGTCAGTCTGCCAGCCCCGCAGCCAAGGCGTCTCTGTCCCACACGTATACTCATGCCAGTGACACCCTCAATGACTCTGTCATGCCCACCTCTGGCTCCTTATTCCGACTCACCAACGAGCTTGCTCTCACCAATAAACTCGACGCCTTTGTTCCACTGTCTTCCAGTTCCAGCCAAAGCCTCTTCAGAGCTAGCAGCAACGCATTTTTGAAGCTGGAAGCACTTGCCAAGACAGGGTGGTCATTGACGAAAGGACTGGCAAGTCGTGCCCATAACACCATATTCTGCGCTCGACTTATTGACGTATACAGACCCCCTCCACAACAGAGTGCACTGGTTTCCTCCAACTTTCAGCAGGTGATCCAAGCACGATCTACTACTCGGATAAATTTCAACTCGGTAGACCTGTCAGTGTAAGGGCATTTAGACCAGGAGGCATGGGCGATCATGAAGGTTGTAAGTCATCTTCTGCCACTCAGACACTGACGACGTTATTTATATGTTCACAGTGACGTCTGTCGGTGGGGATCTCTACTACTCGTGTGGACTCTCAATACTGGGCAATGTTCCGAGACGACCCGAGTGGCTGATCAAGTTGCCTGCTTGGGTCAATGCTGGGAGGCCGCGAGGCATCAGTGGATGTACGTCGCTTTTAGCGTTTTCTGTCCATAATGGCTCATTCCATTCACACAACCCTCTATAAGTGTTGGATTAGATCTCCCATATCATTTCCAAATTCAATCCCATCCGAGCCGAAGTCAACCTGGGAGTCCCCCCCTAAGGGAGAGATATTGAAGCGGGGACCACATGTGAGCATCGGCTTGGAATTTCTGTAGACTTTTATTAAACATGTGCAACGCTGGATCCGTAACGAAAACCCATTTCTCTGATTTAAGCAAGCCCGTTAGTCATTGCATTGTCCCTTATGTGGGCTGCCTGGATGGCCGTACATCACGCTCCCAAAATGTGGAATCTGATGCCACATGGACATCTCGACAGAGAACGTTCCCTCGGGACTTCGTGCAGAGGTTCAATGCACAGGGGTAGGCTAACGACGAAAGGTCCATCATGATTTGTTCATTAACCACTCCTAGGGTAGTCCAGTACAGTCCAGCACAAATAATTAAAAGCAATTGTGTCAGTATTCATCACAATGTGGTACACTTCTGAAGGCGTCCATGATGTCCTCGATGTCTCGTGCAATGTAAGACGAAAAAGCAAATTGGAGATGGGGTTAACTAGAACCGTCTGTACACACCCTTTGGCAGGCTCTCAAGATCTCATGAGGCGATCGTTCATCGCTAACTGTAGCATGCGGACTTACGCTCCGATCGAGTGAAGAGATGGGTGCGACCACTTTATTCAAATAATTTGTGTAGGTTGTGTTCCTTGGCTACAAACACTTTTCCAACGATCCGGTACCTTGGGAGGCCAAAATCTCCTGTTCACCACCATCGTTCTCACCCACTGTTCCCTGTTTGACGCTGACGATACCTCCCTATACATCAACGATGACGGTACTCGTGGATGTGAGCAAGGGCTCCTCGAAAGATGTAGGATCTACCAAAAGTGTGGGCGTGCTGGGAGAAAAGTCCATGTCAGTGTGGGCATCATAACAGCGAGTAACCTTCCACTAACTAAAGCTGAGACAGATTCTACGGTTCTTATTGAGAGACAGAAACGCGGATGGTTCGACTACAGTGCTCGTGGACGCATCTGAGTCAAATGCTGCCTATGGTAGAGTCGCTAGCTTATAAGTTGTTAGCCATGTACGTTTGTTGTTTGCAAGAGTGAGGACACAGTATTGTTCCCCAATGCCACCATGATAGCTACGAGCACTGTGTCGAATGCATTTCCATCGTAATTGAGACATGTTTCGTCGCTATAGAGGCGCCACACTGTCTGGCCGGTCAATATGCAGAGCGTGTCAAGCGGTAATACGTTCGACCCGGACAGTCAACTCTAACCATCACATACGAGAATCAGCTGTACAAGAGAGACTGAGACGAACCTGATGAGTGCGTCGCTGAGTCTCTCGGATAGCACCTGTCCCTCTTCCAATGGTGGACCCAGCTTGAACTTGGGTGAACACGTCGCAGGGAGGTCGATGTTGGGGACTGTACGAGGGTTTGGTGGACGGATTTTGGATGTACAGCGGCCATGGACCACCTATGAACCCCGATGTCTGGCGCCGTCCAATGCTAGTTCTGCGATTTTGGCTTTGATGCCACACATGATGATGGTCTTGCCCATCTGAGTCCATACGAGGGCCGAACCGTTGGCTGTCGATATGGATCCTGTGATGATGGTCAGCGAAAACGTGGTCGGTCTAAAAGAAATGTAAATGCAAAGAAATGCATACCAATGTTGACAAAGACATCTCGCCACTCGCGTGGTTTACATCCGTTTGTCCTAACGCCCTCAGCGAGGAGCCACTCGAGGTACGCATGCGGATGGAGTCACTGGAAGATCTGAGCGCACAACGCGTCGGACTGGTTTGTGAGGGTGGCGATGAGCGGATATGGCAATGTCTCAATCTGGGTTTTTATCACGAATCGACTTGAACAAGCCCAACAACCAGAGACCGCGCGTCGACAAGGAGAATGATTTAGACGAGCTCTATGGTCAGTGTCGTTTGATTTGTACGAGCAGCGTCGGTGCGCGAAGGGGTCCATGATGTGCACAACGCTGTCCCGGGACTGCCAGACTACGCAGGAGACTGGAACCTACGCATAGACGCATTTGGCTCAGCATTACGACCAAGCTCAACGTTGAACATGGTCGATACAATGGGCCAAGGAGGGAGATCATTGGTATGTGAAAAATGTGCAACCGGCAAGGGGCGAGCGATAAACTAACACCTCATGCAGGCAACGAGGCCTGCGCCGCCGCTCTCTCTCTCTCATTCTCTCATCTGCATGTGCAATCCATGTTCACTGGGGCAAGCCAAATCACTCGTCTCTCCACAATTTTTGCCTGTCTTTTGGTCCTATTGGCTATGATGTTCACATGTGGAGAGGACTGTCCACGGACGTTCTCTTCTCTGAGAGGACTCAATAGACACCGCCTAAACTGCCAGACATACAACGCTAGGCGCGTGGGCCTGATGGAAAGCCTGAGCACCCCAGTGCATCTTCCTGAAAAGCGTCTGAGGTCCTCTAGCGAAGTGAGTCATCAGTTCTTGTGATCCTTTCCGCATCTCTCACATCATGAGCCACAGTCGTCCGCAGGCCACTCCGCTCGCCCTGCCCAACAGCCCCAAACCTCGAGCCACGTGGGTACTTGGACTTCTGTGTTTTTTCGTCCTCACTTAAAGTACATCAATGAACACAGTTGCCCACCCCACTGGCAAGCGACCCTTTGCGCTCGGATTGCTTCCAGGATACATGCATGGCCGAGCCACAGTCTCAACCGTCCATGTGTGATTCCCTGCTGGGTGCCCAGAGCGCCCAACCCCCGCAGGGACCTGTGGATACCGGTCACCCCTCCTCGTCCGAGCCTGTGCCGCCTGGTTCCCGGATTCGCAGATTACCTGCGAGGTACCGAGTCCCGCTTCCCAATGACCCTCCTTCGACGAATGCCCCTCCCACCCTAGCCTCCACAGTCCGTCGTGTAATTCTGCACGTCTTCGACTCTTTTCGTACTCAATTCAATTTGTTCGGTGTTGCGCGTGACTACCGGGATCGACCTACCCACGACCCGGATTCGTTTGTCAGTCCTGACGATTTATCCACCACCAACCCGCTGTCTTTGCAATTTCCTACCGATACCCCCCCCAAAACCCATGCACCACCATGGCCCTGGGCCAGTATGACAACATGGCGATTAATGACATGGGCATTGGCTGGTGGCCGTCAAAAGTCGGCCCGCGAGATCACACGACTCGTTAGAGATGTAATACAAGCACCCGACTTCGACCCCGAGGAACTGGCTGGCTTCGATGCTCAGACAGCAACCGCCCACTTCGATGCAGCCCAGAAGTCACTATCTCCTGACGACCCATTTTCACGTGACCAGTGGAAACGCACAAGCGTGGACATCTTGATACCCACTAGGGAGAAAAATCGAGCAGGGAATGGGCAGAAATTCACAATCAATGGGTTCTGTTATCGGCCAATACTCGATGTCATTCGTGCCGTGTTTGCGCATTCGTCGGCCAAATGGTTTCATCTCACACCGTTCAGAAAAGTGAGCTGCCGTATGTTCATCTACATAGCAAATACTGACATCACTGAAGGTCTGGCGAAATCCCAAAACAGGCGACGAACAACTCATTTACGACGAACTCTACACAACCGATGCATGGAATGAAGCACAGGATGAAATCCTCAAGCAAAAACGGTCCGATGGTTGTAAGCTCGAGAGGGTTGTCGCAGGATTGATGCTGTGGTCGGACTCGACCCATCTGGCGCAGTTCGGCCATGTGACTGCATGGCCCATCTACATGTTCTTCGGCAATCTGTCCAAATACGCCCGTCAAACGCCTGACAATGGAGCTTGCCATCCGATTGGTTTCATCCCGACGGTGAGTGTCCACTTTCATCGCATTCTCCCTTATGCTCAAGTACATAACCAGCTACCCCAGTCAATCCGTACTGTCATATCCACCTTAACGAACCGCAAAAATAATACTGATCTGCTCACGCACTGCAAACGGGAACTCATCCATGCAGTGTGGAGAATCTTATTGGACGACGACTTCATTGAGGCATACAGACATGGTATAGTCATCAAGTGCTTTGATGGTGTTCTCAGGCGGGTCTATCCACGGATATTCACATACTCTGCGGATTACCCGGAAAAGTGAGTCGTCTTCGTGAGATCTCTTCCTCGCCGAGTCACATAGTAGTAAAAACTCTAGGGTACTTCTTGCAACGATCCGTGACAAAGGGTTATGTCCATGCCCAAGATGTCTGTTACCTAAGTCGGCTTTCTACCGACTTGGCTTTCAGAGCGACCTCTCCTCTAGATTGACGCAGGTCCGAGTACATTTTCACCAGTCTGTGCTCGCAGCTCAGAAGGCCATATATGAGCTTGGTAAGACATTGAAGAGCGCTGTCGTGGAGCGTATTCTAAAGCCCGCGTCCCTTGTCCCCACATTGGCAAGTCCACACCATTCATGAGACGGGTTTATGCTGACAGCCTCGGATGTGGATTAGAATGCGTTCACCGAACGACTCTCGCCTCTCGGGTTTTCCATTTACCCAAGGCTAGTCGTGGACCTATTACATGAATTTGAGTTGGGAGTGCTGAAGTCCATCCTCAAGCACCTGCTTCGCATCATCCACGCATCATCGCCGGCGCACATTGATGTTTTTAACCATAGGTACGCAGGCTCCATACATTTTACTTTAAAGAGGCAATGTACCAAGACTATGACTTGGATAGATTCGCTTTAGTCCCACAATTCGGGAAAGCCATTCGCCGGTTCCCTGACAATGTGGCGGATACTAGCCAGCGGCCTGCGTGGTACTTTGAGGACGTCCTGCAGGTAAGGAGGGTTTAGAGGCTTACTAGTAATCCATGGATCTGGCTCCGCTAACACCATATACGCAGTGTGCCATGCCCGTATTCGAGGGCTTACTACCTCCCAAACATGACGATATTATACAAACTCTGCTGTTCCGTCTTGCCGAATGGCATGCGTTGGCAAAACTAAGGCTTCACACAGATGACACCCTCGCACTGCTTGATCAGGCTCTACGGCGGCTTTCTGCCCAAGTCCGCCGGTTTCAGAGAGTTACATGCCCTTCTTTCGAGACGAAGGAACTCCCTCAAGAGTCTGCTCAACGACAGAGAAGGGAAGTCACTGAGATTCAGATAGGCCGTCGTCACAAGCCGTCGAAAAGTTCACCACTCCCCAAGGCATTCAATCTCAACACCTACAAATTCCATGCACTGGGCGACTACACTCTGATGATCAAGATGTTTGGCACTACAGATTCGTACTCGACTCAAGTGGTACGTTACAGACTTTCGTGTACACTGAGGGAATGTTGAACACACACGCATACTTTAGGGGGAACGATCACACCGAACGATCAAACAGTATTATGCCAATACGAATAAGAAGGCAGTCGAGGAGCAATTTGGGAAACACGAAAGACGACAAACGCTCCTCAGGCGACAACTCGAGTCGTTCCTGCCACCGGTGGGGAATGACGCAGCGGACTCCTTTCCCCTCCCACACCACTTTATGGCCTACAAACCGAGACGAGACAATCAGTTCAGCCTCCTGAACCTCCTTCATGTCAATCAAAATGACCCTGCAGTAAAGGTACAGTGTGTTGATGCTCCACGAATACTGTAAACTGACAACGACCTACTCTGTAAGCCACACTTTATGCAATCACTTAAAGATCATTTACTGTCGAGAATACTTGAGCTTGACTACGATGGCGACGAGCGCACATTCACTCCTGAGCAACGAAACTCGATCCAACTCACAAACATCCACAGGGCTGTCTGGTCGAAAGTGCTACGCATAAATCACCCAACCTACGACGTTCGTGAGGCCCAGGATCTAGTCCGAATGACACGAGGGGACACGATCATGACACTATCGAGGGACGACGAGCACCCTTTCTGGTATGCTCGTGTGCTTATGGCATTCCATCTTATGGTACGCTTCAGTCCCGAAGGCTCGAGTCCGTCAGAGAAAAGCATGGAGATATTGTGGGTCCGTTGGCTTGGTGTTGATCGGGATCACAAGTGGGGGTTCAAAGAGGGCCGTCTTCCCAAGGTAGGCTTTGTCCCGGATAGACCTGACCATATCCCCTTCGGGTTCCTAGACCCATCATTGGTGCTTCGTGCATGCCACTTGATTCCCACATTCTGCGATGGTCGTACGCACGAGCTGCTGGCATCTGGACCCTCGCTAGCCAGGCTTCCTGGCGAAGAAGATGATTGGGCCGCATTCTATGTTAATATGTAAGATTATAGTTGATTTATCCAAAAATCTGCTCATAGCTCCCTGGTACAGTTTCGCTGACCGTGATATGTTTTCGAGATTTGCAGGAATAGGAGTTGGCCATGCTGCACAGAATTTAGGTGGAGACTCGGATCCACCTGGTCTGGTCATAGAATCCCATGACAATGACGATGATGATCTGGAGACACAAGAGGCTGGTGAATGTCAGGCAGCACATGAGGGCCACAATGCAAGTATCGAGGACGATGACGACGAAGAGGGGGACGATGACGAAGCTGACAACGATGACAACGACAGTGACGAGGTTGAGAGCGATGACGACGACAATGAAAACGACCACGACAATGAAGGCGATGATGTTGAAGATGAATACGATGAAGGAAGCGAGGGCGAGGAAGGAGAGGTGTAATATGGTCTGGAGTTCATTCGTCTTGGGTCATCGTGCCTCTTGCTAGCTTATGGCCCAACTAGGGTACATTATAAACAGCTGCACAGTGCTCTCGCCGATCCTTGCCCTCGCTACCACCTCACCTGTGTGTGCACATGCACTCACCTGCCCGTCCTCGTCCACCTTCACCATCTCCTGTGTGCGCAGTGCATGCATCTATGCACACCCTCGCACTCCCCACCTGCACGTCCATGCGTCTACGCAAGCACGCACTCGCCCTTACCACCTTCCAGCGTGTCCACACGGACACAGACACCCGCCCTCACCTTTCCCATATCACCTCTCCTGCACGTCCACGTGCCCACGCACGCATGCCCTCACCCTCGTCCACTCTCCTCATTGTCCATCTTCTGAGTTACCGTCGTACGGCTAGCAGTATTCCTCGCCGTCAAAGCCGGTCTTTCCACCTCCCCCCATCCTTCTGTAGCACAAATGACTCCCCGTACCACCCCGATACCCCCTCCCCATCGTACTCCCCATCGCCATCCCCAGTGTTATCAGCATCGCCCCCAACCCCCGGGTATCGACCACACCGCCAACATTGTTTCAGTATCATCGTCACTCAGTCTCGCAAAACCGCGAGGCTATTCCCATTACCGTGGTACGGCCATCGGTATCCCCTTGCCATCAAAGCCGGTCTTCCCACCTCCCCTCAACCCTTCTGCCGCGTAAATGACTCCCCACCACCCCCACCACCCCCTCTGAGCCCATCGTACCTGCCATCCCCATCCCCAGCGTCATCTGCATTACTACGAACCACACCACCAAGACCATTTCAGCGCCATTGTCACTCGGTCTTGCAAATGCCGAAGCTATTCCCATCGTACACTCAGAAACCAAGATGTTCCCCTTCGCATCACTAGCCGTCTGGTAATTCCCTATTTGTAGCTTGTATTATTCACCTAGAATCGCAGTCTTGACGACGACTATCTGTATTGTAGCCGCCTTACCATTGTTCCAGGTTGCCTACCCACTATTTAAGGAGATATCTATACCCTTCATCCGCTCATGCCTGGCGTGGGCGACATGGAGTACCGTTCGACGAACGGACCTCTCGCTTTGCTTCATCTTTCCATGTGTGTCAATAGTGCATACAAGGTTTTTATTTCGTAGGCATGTGTACAAGTATAAAGAACATGGTGTGAATCGGCCGAACGTGTGTAGCGACGTTACTCAGTACTCAACCATGACGTATTCCTGATCTTACATCCCAACTAGTAACATTGGTACATGGTTCAAGTTGTACAGTTTATAACTAAGCTACACATTGCACAAGTTAAGTCATACAAATAATCATCAGGTAAATGGGTGAGATTGTCAGGAAATCACAGGGCAACACGATCTGGGCAATGTCGTCATGGTTTGCACGGTTTCTACACTTGCATCAAAATTGGGGATGTCGGCAAATGCTTATAAACCCCTTATAGCTCAGGTACACCTGGTCGAAGCCTACCATGCAGACGATCCCTTTATAAACAGTTTATATGATGTATATTCGACCGCACATTATTTTACCAATGGCCAATAAATCTATCTGCTTATAATGGATTTATATAGGTTTACATACCCATATCAGGCTGAGGCATATGGCGCAATTAATATAGAGCTTTTGTGCTTCAAGTGATGCGAATGGTTGAAAGGCGCGCTCCAACGCAGCTCGCATCTTTTTCTTAGTCCTTTCCCGCTTGCCATGGCTGTGGTGTCAACCCCACAAGTCTAAAGCAACTTTCGAGTTTGTTTTGAGCAGCATCTCAGTGAATGTAATTTACCGCCTTCAGATTACCATTCAACGTTCAGCGCTCAGCTGCAACTATGGCTAATGACAGTCGGTGGCGCCTGG